>MTQE01001058.1:13042849-13062863 GCA_014337955.1 Aspidoscelis marmoratus
GTGCTTGAGCAGTTTTGCGCACCTCTGCTCCACCGGGGACTGTGAGAATGCCCATCAACTTTAAAAGGCAAAAAATCACACCTTTATTTCTGATCACCTTGCAGATGGGGGGAAACGGGTGTTGCAAATGGAACAAAAATCAAGCCATTATGCAGCCTGCCTTGAAATTCTTGAAACAGGGTTGAAATTACCTCTGTGGCAATGGCAGAAAATTTAAAAACCAAGCTGTTCTCCAGCCTGCCTTTGTGAATGGCATTTTAAAAAGTCAGCGGCTGTGATCTTCAATGGACAGGGCAGCGACAGCAAGCACACCCCACCTCCTAATGACGTGGGCACCATTCTCCTCCCGGTAGCTCACAATTGTCCCCATGTGCATTCCCAGTTCGCTGAGCAATGCGTGCCGGTCCCCCAAACCATGTTGAGACTTGTTTTAACAGGTATCAAATCTGGCACCCTTCTGGAATGGTTCAGGCGGATTTGGTACGCTTTTCACGGACCAAATCCAAAGCACATGGGGACGGTCCTTGCCGATCCCGCACTCGGAACCACACCAAAGTTGCATGGGGACACGGCCTTAGTGTATCTAATGGATTTTCTCTTTTCATTGTTGTAACACACCCTGGAACTTTCAAGTGAGGGATGGGATATAAATAGTTGAATTAATATGTACATTTTCTATTTTAGAGTGAATGAGGGGCCTGCTGAGCTAGCATCTCCTGTTACATAAAAGACTGAGATATTTTGACTGGCTGGCTCCAACTTAAAAATCTAGGCATTTAACAGGGATGTGAAATGGAGCAAATGAGCCTCTCTCCTTTAAAATTAATGGGGCAGCAAACAAAATAAGTCTCAGGGACAGGTTCTTTAATGAAAGAATAATTTATTAATTGGCAGTAGTAAAAATATGGAAAATAGCAAAATTAAATGGCACTATGCAGAGTGCCGCAAAAGAACACAAAAGGTAGGAGTGACATAGATACAAGGCTTTTGCCAAATAAGGAGTGTGAACTCAGCACCGGAAGGAAGTATCAATGAAGGGCAATTTAAAAGGCATACTTTACTAAGTTGGGAGGGGAAGGAGAAAGAGAAAGTTTTTTTTTAAAAAAACACCTTTCCATGTTTAGCCTAGTGCTAGTGACCAGCCAGGGGGATGAATCTCATTATTCCACGACATGGGGAAGACTTTAGAGCAATGGTAAGGTAGTAGGAAGGACCAGAGCAATGAAGGAGCTTTCTAATGGAGCCACGGGAAAAAGGCTTTCACACTAAAGCCAAACCTTTGTAGTTGAATTAGATCAGACTATCCATCTATAGACAAAGGTGGATAGCCAGCGAGAGTGAGGGACTGCAGCAAGACAAAGCAGTGTGATTTTAGCAAGGCAAGGTGGAAGCAATGGATTCCATTCTGCTGAAGATTCTAGCTGGGATATTGGATGTCATTTTGTGCTTTGCTAGTCTTGGTGGGCAGGGATCCTGCCGGGGGAAGTCCAGTCCAGGGAAGGGACAAAGGGACCAATAAGGCTTTGGGGCGGTGACTCTGAACTGTTAGGTTCCAGCCTACAGGGCTGGGATTTGAGGGGGTGGAGAGAGGAGGGGCGAGGTGAACTTTGGTGAGGTAATGGCTGAACTTATGCCCCACCTCACTGCTAATAACAATTTAAATCAATTTAAAGCATAATAATTGATATTGGAACTTTGCCCTATCTATTAGCATTCTTGAGTGGTAAATCTTGTGATTAGAGTAAATCAAGGTTGGTATTGGTACAAATAACTTCATTTCCTCCGCATTACATTTCTGGTGCAAGATGCCAACCCTTGATTGGCTTTTATACTGGGTCACTAGCACTTGAAGTACAGATGAGCATGACAAACCACATCACCATGGCAACACCTGCAGCAACATCTGGCACAAACCCAGACATTTCCATGACAATCTGGACGCTGCATGTAACCGTGCAGCTGTAGCTGTGCCTGCGTGCCCACTTACCACACTACACCACTGCCTCAAGACTTTGTGGTTTTCATGAGAGCCATGGGCTGCCTTAGTTTGTTTCTGGTCATATTTTTGACGTAGCATTAAATTAAGAATATATGGAGCATGCCCTATATGGAGTGGGGAGTCAATGTTATCATGCTTTCATAGATAGACCACGATTTGGTGAGTTTTGATATTGTCACAATATTCTTTCATTGCGAGGGCAGGGGATGGATTTCAGCGAAGATCTTGATATTGATGCCCACCTTGACCAACAGCATGGTGGCTGCACTACCAGTAAATCTGTGGGGTCCAACCTTGGAGAGGAAGTTGGTAGCATTTTTCTGGACAGGTAATAAACAAAACAAAGCCTTGGCACTATTTATATCTGAGAGGGCTTACTCCTACTCCAATGAAAGAAATCAGGAACATCACAAAATACACATGCTGTTTTACCGTAGTCCTTTAAAAGCAGGCATGTCACTTGCACGACACAGTTCATCCCAGGTTTTATCCTGTATCCATGATGGATCTGGATTCTTGTACTTGCTTTTAAGACCAACTCCTCCAGTTAATAAAAACATGAATTCCTGATGCTCCATTTCTTTTCTAGCCCTATTAATTAAAAAACCCATCACTAAAAAAAACACCTTCATTTTGTAAAAATATAACAAAACATAATCTCTGATACTGATTGCCAAATGTTACATGCACTGTTATAATCAAATGAGATGCTATTCTAGGTAGGTAATCAGAGATCATTTGATTTGTGTAACTGACACTTCCTAAAACTTTGAACTGTTAAGACTTTTAGAGCATCTCAGGCAGCCAGGGTTTACATGAAAAGATGCCTCTGGCTGCTGACAGCCTTAACCATTAGCTGCCACTGAATGGCATACAGACTTGAGAGCCAACAGGAATACTTGTGTAATAATGTCAGCAGTTCTGTAACTGACTGAGAGATGGTGTAAGAGGTTGCAATACGAGGCTGTTTCAACAAATTCAGTAATATACCTTGCAAGATTAAACCAGAAGGTTCAACTAAAAATTATTCTTCCCTAAATCTGGCATGATTTCAACATAACTGGTTGATCTGTACATATTTGCACAATTTTGGACTGTAATGACAGTACTGTGATAAACAAAATTATTCTATATAAACCCAAGATGGATCCTAAAATAAATTTTGCAGGAAATTTGAATGACATATTTCCTAACACAAGAACATATCAGACAACCTTTTGGATCTGGACTATGCTGCAATGGCACAATTCTGGAAAAATTAATAACAATAAATGGTTAGGAACAATGATGTGACATAGATTAATAAACATAAAGACACAAATTTAAAACTTCATTTTTAAAGATTGTGTAATTCCTGCTACATACTTTTACAATTCCTATAGTCCTGCTTAAAGAGTATTATAATTCTAACCCTCTTTTTTGCTTATATTTTTACAAATATGTGCACATATGCTATTTTGGAATATAATTTGTGACCAGTATCTGTTTTATTAAATTTGCTGAAGTTAAAAATTGTCTTTATTTTGACTGTTACAATGAGTTTTGAACTGTAACCAGTACAGATGGCCATGGAAAAATGGCAGACAATAAAAAGGAAGAGTAGAAAAAGGAAACACAAAATAAACAGAAAAAAGATTGGAACTAATTGACAGCACTGATAACAAGGTCAATGGCAAATCTGAAGTCCACCTTTGATCCTGCCTTCACTTATTGTGCTATGTGTTCCCTCATTTTAAAGGACATTTTAAAAAATCTTAAGTTTATCAAACGATACCAGGAAACAAAGCCTCTTACATCAGAAGGTTGCAGCACAACAGAAAGGAAAACAGCAGCTTATCCTTCTCAAACAAAGAACGACAAACATTGCAATATAAATTGTATGTGAAATGATCATTTAGGTATCGCAGTCTTTTCTCCAAGATCTTAGACTTATTGCTAAAACAAAACAAAACAAAACAAAACATAGAAACATTAGAAAACATTGATTTGAGTAAATGTCAATCTAATCACAAAGAGTTCCTGCAGTATGCTCTTAAGTGTTCATACTTAAACACAAACGTTCCCAAAGGACTAAAGATGAAGCGTTTTAGCAGCAAAAATGGAAAAAAAAAACCTGTATTTTCAGGTGTTCTTTAACTGCGGTTTTTAGCAATTTACTCCTCAGAAAACAGGGGAACCCAATTTGTAATGGAGACACATAAAATTCAAATCATTTTCAAATTGTTTTTGTACTATCAGCTCACCTGTCATGAATAGAGTTGATATAAAGGTTTACAAACCAGCTGAGGGAATATTGGTACATAGGGTCAATATTAGCCAGATCAGCAATACTAAAGAACAGCACAGATGAATGCTTTGCAATAGGTCTGTAGCCTTCTCGGGACTGTGCTATTTTAATTTCAGTTTTTTCTGCAATCTTAAAAAAAAAAAAAAAGAGAGTCCTTAGTACGCAGAGTGACCTACAACCAAGATTTTACACTGCACTTTGTTGCACCAGTAGTCCTTACAGTAGTCTTGCTGCTGATACAGCAAGTCCTGTTAGCAATTTCCTAGTAAAGGCCTGGTCACACCACAACAGATTAGTCTGCCTTATGGCACAACAGGGTCTGAGTTCAACACTGAGTTCAACACTGCCTTGATCACACCCATCTAATATAGTGCTCGTTTAGTTCATCTTTCTTTGGCTATACTTTTCAAGCTCACTGTCCTCAGTCTGATGAAAGGCTACTTTTTTTGTAGTTCTCATCAGGGTGGATTCAGCCAACCCAACATCTCTACCCTTGCCTCTTCTCCCTTTTTTTTTTTTTTTTTTTTTTTTTTTTTTTTTTTTTTTTTTTGTTGTTGTTACAGCTAAGATTTTAACTTAGCCAAAGAGATTTCACTTTTAAGGGTAAGAATCCTGAGGTTGGAGGTAAACTGACCCCACGTTGACCTGAAACCATACCAACACTTGGTTACAAAGCACCACAAGGCTTGTGTCTCCTCTTTCTCCTTTATTTGTGGGTGACCACACCTTTTTCTTATTGTTAATGCATGCCATCTTGTTTTGACATTTGACAGTTATTCCTGATTTTCCTGTAATCATCTGTCTCTTTCTGTAAATACTCTGACCCTGCTCTGTATGTCTGCATACATGTGTGGTATATGTGACAGAAGCAGAGGAAAAGAGAAGGAGAGGGAAAGGAGAATCCTGCATTTGCCCATCCAGGTAAGTATGGGGACCACCCTCAATAGTCCTCTGGAATGATCACACCCTGGAGATATAACCAGGCTAAGGAGCAGAGATGCTGGAGTAATCCAAATACCAGAAAAATCAGAAGGGCACATTGGGTGTGATCCTTGAGAACTAGAGACAACCAGAAATTTGTCTTAAATCTTGGATATGACTGCAGCCTGAGTGGAAAAAAAAGCACGTTTCATGCTACCTGCATTGATTTAAATGAAAAAGCTCATAGAACCAAGAATCAAGGCAACAGGAGCTTTTTATGAAATTCTTGATCAAAGCATATCTATTGCACAGGACCTGCCCTAGAGATTTGGAGAGAGATTATGAAGAGACAATGTGCTAAAAAGCCAAAGCTGCTGCCCTAGAAATGCTGTCTAGAAGCCTTACAGTAACTGAGCCAAAAGCTGTTATTTTAGAAGAACTATGGTAACTGAAATGTTTTGCCTTAAAAAGTTTATGACATGCGCAATGTAGCTTGGGTGAAGGCCCCTCCTCGCTATAAAAGTTGTCTTTCCTTTGTTCTCCTTGCGCAGTTTGGAGAACCAATTCCCCTGTGCCTATTTGCATGCAAATAAAGACTCTCTTTCTGAAGATTCCTTTGAATATTGATTCCTTAAGTAATCTGACTGTAACAATCTCATATAGCAAACAGCATCTCTCTTTTTGGGGAAAGCTACTTCTAATAGGATCAGTGTCAGCTATTTTATATACCTACCAACTGTACTGTCACTTACCTGCTGTTTCTTTGTGATTTCATTAGACATTATTTTGGCAGAATCCAAGATTGTAATTGCACTTTCATCTTCTAAAATGTTTCCTTCAGAAGACTGCAGTGTTTCTAAAATTTTATTTTCTATATCTTTTAGTTGTTTTTTATTGGCAGCCGACTGGAGGATAAGAGCATTTCGTTCTTCCTCTAATTCTGGTCTAAAAAGGCAAATGCCCATATATTATTTTCTATGCTAAGTTAGAATAATAATGTTATTTTAACTGATTGGTTGCGTATTGCTCGTCCTATTTTAAGTAAGTTATGTAATGCCTAAAAGGCCCAAAACAGAGACTTTTCATACTTGTTTTCTAGGGAACTCCTGGGGTACCCCAGCGACAACCTTGCTTGCTTTCGTCTGGAAGAGCGCAAAACTCTGCCTACTTGCCTCACCCCCTCTCTACGCCTTTCTGTCCTGTTTCACTGTCATGCCGCACAACCCCCTTAGAGTTACATCTGCCCAGCCAAAAACCTCTGTTATTGGATGCGAGGAAATGGAAAGAACAAACCCAAAAGTATAGTCTCCTCCAAAAAGAGGCTACTTCATTCCAAAATAAAGCAGGGCAGAGCCCTGAAGTGTACTGAGAATTCAATCAATCCAAATAGGTTTTGTCTTGTGTTTCATCACTTTAGTCCATAAAAAGTATGGAAACCTTCTTTATTGTCAGTACAGAAAATTCTGATAATGGCCCCTAAATTTATCATTAACCCTATCAGAAAGCCCTGTTTGTTGTTCTTTTTTTTCAAATAAAGGCAATCATTCCCTCCACAAATCATTTTCTCCACAAAATCCACCCACATCCAGATGGCTGAATCTCCGTGAATATGGAGCCATTATTTCAAATTTGTTTGGCATTGAACAAATGTATTTTATTACACAAACTCGAGGGAAATATATGTAAACTTGAGGTCTGTCTCCATTTTTATTCATTTAAGAATTTATACCCCACCTTTCACCAAGAGGTCCCAGGGTGGGTTACAACAACAAAAACACAACAATAATGCATTAAAAACATTTTTAAAATATAACCCTTTGTGTTTTCCTCCCACCCTTTCTGGAAGGACTACACCCATATCCATACAGCACCTGCAGAGGCCTATTCCACAGAAAGCACAGGCAAAGACTTATTCACCACTGGCATTGGCATCTGGAGCGGCAAGATGTGCCCCCAAGTGAGCATGGAACCTCTGTTAAGAGTACAAGGGCCACATCCCCACGGGATCGTTATCTCGAATTCAAAATGTTTTGAGTTCTCCTTGGCCAGACGGCAGTTCGGCTTAACACAGTATTTCCATGTTAAACGATGTTAAACCGTTTTGAAATAAATCCTGATTTCAACAGGTCTCACTCCAGATCGTGCGTCGATATGTGTTTCCTTTTTAACTGTGTGGACAGTACCGTGTTAAGGGAAGAGAATCCGTGTTCAGGGTTTCCCTCCTCCAATCGCAATCTACCCAATGGCTGTCCGTATTCTGCGGACGTCATTGGGGGGTGGTGGTGTTTCCCTGCCTGATCTGCCTAATCTGAAGCAAAACAGCAGCAGCAGCAGCAGCAAGTAAAGCCCCATCCAGCAAGGCTTCTCTTATGTTCTTATGTTCTAACAATGTTGCAAATTTGCGCAATTTTAGAAGTTCAGACCTTTGAAAGTGAAAGGAGGCGAACCAGCTGAGATTCTGTATTTAACCATGGGGCTTTACTTGCTGCTGCTGCTGCTGCTGCTTGGGGAAATGAAGCGACACCCCCCATCCTGCTGCGGGCGGGGGGCGCCTGCCGTTCACCCCTCGTAGTGCTGGATAAGCCCAGCGCTGAATCAATCCCGCCTGCTCCTGCGACAGCGGCAGCAGAGCATCTTCCTTCGGCTGGAGGAGGCCGATCAATCATGCACAGGAGCAGCAGCAGCGGCAAAGGGGGGGAGGAGGGAGGAGTGGCGGGCGGCATCGGCAGTGGACCCCTTCTCTGCAGCAGCGGGGCTACAACGCCACAGTGGGGGGGGGGAAGAGAAGAGGCAATGGATGAACCACAACGCCGGCCGACCTCCCTCCTCCAGCAGCAGCAGCAGCAGCCCCCCTCAGGCACGCTCTGTCCGAGGCGATGGGCTGAGAGGGTCAATCCGATCCGAATCCGGCCGCTCCAGAGCCGTCGCCGCTTCCCCGTGAAAGCCTTTCGCTATGCCCGCCCACTTCCATCCTTCCTCCGCACGCCTTGCCTCGCCTCCCCGTGCTCACACGGCGGCGCCTCAGTCAGTCAGTGGCTCCCTCACACGCCCGCCCGCCCGCCTGCAGAGGAGAGCTGTGAACGAGCCACGCCGCTGACCAGTCCACACCGCCGCCGCCTCCCCTCACGGCGGGGCCAGAGAGCCTGACAGGAAAAAGCGCGGCTGGCTGGCTGGTCCTCTTCTCGCTTCCTTCTCCCGTCCCTCCCGCTGGCACCTGCCACCGCAGCCAGTCCCACCTATCCCACAGGGTGTTCTGTTGTGAGGAGAAGAATGGGAGGTTTGTCGTGGGGATTCCCAGGATTGATTTCGAGTTAAGGCTGCAATCGGAATGCCACGGAACCGGGTCAAATTGCAAGCCGTGTAGACAGCTTCGTTCTGGTTCATTTATTTTGAATTATTTAAACCGAATTAAGTCATGTCATGAAGACGCAGCCAAGCTGTTGCAGACATGATTTTCTGCCCTAGTGGAACAAGACATTTTTACTGAGATGCCTGCCCTCGGTTTGTTCTGTGCTGAAGTGGAGGCCCAGCCTTAAACCTTTGGACAGGCATTTTATGCTGTAATGCCTATTTGTATCCTCACATATTTACAAAATGTATAGCAGCATTTAAGAAATATAAATTAGTGCAACATCCTGTTAAGGCCCTGCAAAAGTACCAAACAATTTTAAAATAACAGTTCCATATTTTCACAGATTTGGATATCTGGATATGCAGATTTTATCTGATTATTTTAATGTTTATCCCATCTTATACCAAAAGGTCTCAGGGTCAGTTACAACATTAAAAACCAATTAACATATAACAGGGGAGAGAATGATCATGCTGATTGTGGAAAAGGAGAAAGTCAACCAGCCAACTATGTGGACCAAACCAACAATCACATGGCTGGTGTTTGTCATCTAGGAAAAACCAGCTGTCAAGCACAACACCCCAGTAGCAGAGTGAACAGCACATTAGCTATACTTAAGCTGAGTTTTCAGAGAAAGTGTGGACTAAAAAAAAAAGGTATAAGTGAGAACTCACTTTGAAAATAAAAGCTAAATCTAAACTATCTGTGGATAAATGTACCCTAAATGCAATTTCATTAAAGTTGCCAGAAATGTTTCAGCCAACTCTGCTAAGTTTTCTGTCATAATGGGTCCATTTTCCTGATGGTTGTATATTCTGTATAATTATGCTACAGATTGTTGTCTAGGGGAGAATGCTAATTTCACCTTTCAAGAACACAGAAAGCACAAATAATTACCTTTCCTTTGCAACCACAATTCCTAGCAGCTGATCTTCAAGTCCCTCTGGCGTAATCATGAAGTTCAGTAATGAAACCTTTGTAGCTAGCTCAGGCAAATAATGTGGATTTCTTAATTTGGTAGTGATATAAAATTTGAAATCAAAGGAATACTCAATAATTGTTTCACCAAGACGAATGCAATCCATACCCCCTAATGTGCAAAAGAAAATACACTGGACTTATTTCATTTTCCTGTGCGTGTAAATTATTCAAGTTTTTTTTCTTTTGCAATGAAGTACCAACACTAATTGTCTCATTTTATAAATGTATTATAGAGAAGATACAGAAATTAAGGGTGCAGTTCTAAGCCGGAAAGAACAAACTTTGGGGACAATCAAATAATACACAAGAGCTATGTTCACACCCAAATTTTGATCCCATTTCAGACCACTTTCAGAGTGAGAGAACACGTCAGCAAAGTGACTAGTCATTTTCTTTCCACTTTATAACTAACCCAGAGGTAGATTTACAGATACTGTATATATTTCTGAAAGAAATCACTCGTCACTTTGCTGATGTATTTCCTCACCCTGAAAGTGGTCTGAAGCTGGTTTAAAACATAGGTGTGAACACAGCCAAGCACTACCTATCCTAAGCTCATTCAGGAAGGTGAACTTAAATTAAAACAGGCAAGATAAACATATGCAAATTAACTGTGCCATCATTTTTGCTTGAGTGGGTTCTCCAGTGCTAGTGGCTTGTTTTCTGGACTGAATGCACTTACAAGGGAGCAAAATTGCAGTGGGTGACATGAAGATGGGGCCACTAGAATGTATCCATGGACATGATCAGTCACGTGCCTTCCTCTTCTTTATCTATAGCTAGGCTGCCTCCATAGAGCAAGAGGCAACCACAGGATCTCAAGAAGATTCCACAATTGTCTCTCACCATCACCACCAGCCACATCTTCTTACTTGTGTCTGCCTGCTGCTCCTGTGATCACTCCTCTTGAAATACTTATATGCTAGCCAAGTGCCCATCCGCTTTTCTTTGGGTTTTTTTTTGTGTGAGCTTTATTAGCATCTGGGTATTTTCAAGACGAATAATCATGAAAGCAGAAGGCAGATACAGGTAAGCATCTGCTATTATGTGAAGTGCAGCGTTCTTGCCAGATTTCCCCAAATAGCGATGTTTCAGGATAGCACCTTGATATCCCAGAACTATATTGGAAATGCCAAAGATACATGTAGTCTTGGTAGAATCATGGGTTTCAAGTAACAAATGGAGGTACCCTAAAAACTATCCTGAAGATGAAAGTTAATAAAACGATATTAGCTTCTGTTAAGAAGAACACAGGGCACCGAGTAGTACATGCCATTATTTTCAGAGCCACTCCCACTGGGACATTACTGTAGGACAGTCTGGGTTCACAGACCGACCCACTTTTTTTGGGGGGGGCATACTCATGATATAAACATCAAAACAAGCTCCCCCTACATTTTCTGTCATTTGTGATTTCTCAAAAAGCTCAGAAAATACAAGTGTTTCTAATGCAATGGAAAAATTGTTAAGATCAAAGGTAGAAGAGGGCTGAGCAACACCTGTTTTTCTTATAGATTTCCTAAATGCATCTGGCTGGACACTGGAAAATACAAAATAATTTTGATGCGACTGGGCAATAACATAAATACACTATAAATTAATGCATGCAAGTGATCAAAACTGAAAAAGCTTCTTGTGTTACCTTCATCAGTTTCTAGGCAGCATGATTTAAGAAATAAAAAGAAAAGTATTATATGATTAAATGATTTGGTAAATCTTTCAAGAAATTAAAGAGTGCATATATGGAGCTCGTAACAGTTCTACGCACCTTGTTTAAACGTCTGTTTAAGAAGCAGAGGTTCCAGTGAGGGATCAATTTCTTCCCCTACGTTTTCAAGCAGAAGCGGAGTCCCAAACTGAATGCAATTTTCTAGGATTCTCATATAGTCTGTGTCTGTGAACTTTATGACGCTCAGCCTGTTTTCTTTCTCAGAATTTTTAATCCATTTATTTGCTTGACCCTGGGGGTCAATCATTAATGGCCTACAATATAACAGTTTTTATTATTCATTTTTAAAAATAAATCTTCTCTCATTACTTCAATTACAATTAACATAATTACAGTTATGTGTTTTAGGTACCATATTTCACACCATGTAAGACACACCTTTAATTGGGCAAGCTATATTTGGGGAAAAGAAATTAAAAATAGAACACAAGGTGATTTTATGTGAGTTACCAAAATACCATAAATCCATGTCAAAAAGAGTATTACAATGGAACCTAAAGCCAAATATATTCATTTATAGATTATCTTTGATTAAAAAATAATCCTGTATAAAACATAAAATATGAATTTAAAAGTTTTGCATGATAATACAGCTTAATGTAGATGATCTGTAGATTATCTGCACTATAGGTATTCAGTGGATTTCAGGTTTGATTAAAATGAACATAAGAACATAGGAGAACCTAAGAACTAGATGGCTATAGATGTCTCACACAGTGGCCCACCAATGGCTTTTCTGCCAATGGCCTTGAGAGACATCCTGCCTGTCTCGCCAACCCGGAGGCAGCACTTAGGAATCCAATCATAAGACATCCATCCCTCCCACCATTACTAGCAGCTCACTCTTATTCTTCCTGGTGCATTTATGACAAAGAGAAATCAAACAGAGTATGAAATGTATCAGTCTTAGGCTGCATTCACACCAAAGTTTTAATCCATCAGCAATGGGACGAGCTGTTTTGTTTCAGCATTGTCTGACTCAGAAAATCCATCTTTGGCTGAGATAAAGTGGGGAAAAAATGGCTTCTCTCATCTGAAGATAGACCGAAGCTGGATTAAAGCCTAGGTGTGAACACAGCAATACTGGTTAAGGGGAAAAAAACCTAATGCAATAAAGATCAGCAGCATAATCATTTTCTGTTACCTACCAGCGTCTTGCGTTGTCCACAATTACACCATTGTCTATAGAAAACTGATCTGTTGGTAGGCCAGCAATATTCCAAGCTCTGATTTTTATTGGGTCACCAAGGGTCTTACTCAGAGAGAATTGTTCAGAACAAGGAATATTTTTGTCCTGTAAAATGAAATAAGTGTTTCCCTGTTGTTGTTGTTGTATTTAGGCATTTATGAACAATGACTACAAAAGATTAATTAACAGCTTGCGTTAACCTTCTACTTGAATCTTGTACAGCAGGTAATTAGAAAGCAAGAAAGAGCATAAAGTTTCCTCCCAGTTATCCAAGTGTGGCTTCATTCATGCATCCCCATGGTACTTTTTTGTGTCGCTATTGTCCCTCTACTGCAGTGGATCTAACAAATGCGCTTTCAATTCCGAATTAAGTGTCCCCATGGGGTTCAGCAAAACGTGCATTTTAAATGCACTGACTGTCCCCAAGGAAGTGTCTTTTGCTTACCCGCATCTTTTTCTCCCCGCCCCTCGCTGTTTCATTGGGTGCTCGGGCAATTCATTACGCTATGTACAAGTTCTCCAGCTGCCGAAACGCTTCCCCCAGCCAGCAATCGTGCAATCGTGCACTCATTCACAAGTCCAAAAGAAAAATGTACAAGTTCTCTGTTCGTCTCCCCTGCTTGCGAAGGCAGTTTACAAGATCTCCGGCCCTGAAATGCCTCCCCCAGCTAGCAATCTTGCTCATACACTTTCACTTGCGGGTGGGCAGAAGCAATTCATTACAATGTATCTTTGCTGTTTCTCTTTGTGATTGGAATGCCTGCCTACTGTTTTCATATCGTGAATGCTGGCTGTGGATGAAAGGCAAAAAAAAAAGAGAGAGAGCTTGCCACCTCGGAGAAAACCCCCGCCCCTTTTGCCACGGAGCGTCTCCATGCAAAATGTTGCTCTGAATACCCGCGTCTTCCCGGAAACTGCACTGGTAGGGGGCTTTTTTTGCTGCGCATTTTCCTAATTTGTAGTGCTGGAAGCCTGGATAAAAGCCGTGCATGGGGGTGCTCAGCGACAAAAGAGGATTTTTAGCAGACTTTAAATTGCATGGGGATGCACCCCCAGTGAACTTACACAAATTACCACCTTAGTCTACAGTCCCCACTCCATCTCTCATACTGTTCCAGAAGACACTGCACATGCCCTACCTCTGAATCTGTTTGATCTCCTTCCACCTCCTTTGGCCTGAAAGAACAGATATTGCACCTCATAGCTGAGGGAAGAGGCTGATGGAGCTGGACTTTAAATAGTGAAAAAAGAAGGATTCTGCAGCCTTGGAGTGGAGACAAAGGGCCTTTCTATCTGGATGGTAGACTGGATCACTTTAGGCATCTGCCATCTGTACATTAGTGTATGGTAGCAAAGGCACTATCCCCCCCCCATTATATTTTTTTGGCATTGGACAAAATGGAGCTTGAGTGAGTTAAGCTGCCAACAATGATCCCCTAGCCCAGTACAGCCGTAGACTTTGATGTTGAGGTCTACAACCTGGGGATCCTTTTCGACAGCACTCCAGGAAGAGCCGCCAGAAATGAATCCATCCCAAACCTAACCTGGCCGCAAGCCTGGAAGGTTGAGAATGAAAGTTTCCAGCCTTTGGTGCCTCATTGCAGCTTCTGAATGCAGATGGCCCTGTCCTGCTGCTGAGGCAAGTCATCCCAGGTTGGGATGGGTCCTTGTTCCCTGAACAGCATAGGGAGGTGCCAAAAGTGCCAAAAGAAGTATTATTGAAGCCAATACTACCTTACACAGTTTACTCCAGTCTTTTGTACATTCGTGCCGAAAGCCAGCGGTGAAAGCACCCAGATAAGCTATTACCCCTGCTGATACTAAGACATCTCCTGTTGAATTATCATATGTGTTTTGAAGGTCGTCTGCTGCATTAGACCACCTAAAGGAAAGCAAAACAAATCAGGCCAGAATGCATCATTAATTGAGTAACCAGTATTTTATTTCTTCTTCTTGTTACGTGGGATTTGTTTTCCACAATGCAAAATATTCTCTTTCCCTATATATTATTAATCCATATTTAATACCTAGTTTAAAAACATTTCATTATACGCCAACTATTACTTTCAATTTTTACTTTAATTAATTAATTAATTAATTAATTATATTTCTATCCCACCCAAAACAGAAGAACTCAGGGTGGGTAAGAACATTTAAAATCAAGTATATTAAAACAGATAAAAGCATATATTTAAAAAAAAGTGTCTGCAAGTGGTAAGGGAGAGTATGTCCCCGTTTAGCTGAAGGCCAGAGTAAAGAGGTGCGTCTTTAATAGATCAGTTAGATAATGTGAGTATCTCTGACCTTGATTTTTCTCCACCAAGTCCTCCAATCAGCTTTTCAGCTCTTTCTAGCTTTTTAGCACATAAATCCACTTGAAATTCAAGACGAGCTTTTTCTTCAGTTTTCTCCATAAAGGTTTGTTGCAAAGCTTCCAGACGATCTTCAACAGCCTGCAGTTCCGCTCGCTTTTGATTTAATAATTCCATAGTCTGTGCTAATGAATGCTGAGCTTCTGCTAAACGGGCTTTCTTAGGAGCAACGACCTAGTCAAGAAAAACAGTAATTTGCTAAACTGCCAAATGATTATAGCAAAGATATAAAATAGAATTTACAAAAATACATTCTGTAACTATATTTAGATATCTAGGAAAAAGGGGGTATCCAGGTGAGACAAAAATGGTTCCATTACAGTGCCCCACAATAGTCCTGTTTCACCCCTAGAAAGAGATTAAAATTATTGCTGAAAAACCCAGCACTGGTAGCTAGTTTTCCAGTTTTAGCACTTTTTAGCAACAGAGTTACCTTTCTGGACAGAACCGCAATTAGAGCTCTGACCAGCATGCATGATATAGCTTCATTATCTGTCACCTCAGCAAGCGCATCTACCATAACTACATAATCTATGGGCCTTCCTGCATTCAAATCTCTATGGTCGAAACCCGTGAGACTGGACCAGTTAGGCACCAAGAGCTCCGAAGTGCTAGAAACAGTCTTTTCAGCAGTGTGCTTTGTTGAACTGCCAAAATGGCTCACTGAACTGCCGGTAGATCTCAATGTCAAATCCTGACGGAGCAGATGAGACATACTAGTGCTGGACAGAGCCTTACAGATCCACACTAAAATGTGGACCAATGAGGCCCTGAAGTGGATTTTGCAGCCCCCCCTCCAGATTTAAGATAAAATGCAGAAAGGCCCTATGATTGTTTTTAGCAATAGGAGTGTTGGCTTTTGATTCTAATAAATAAATCCAAGGTAGCCAGCACACTGCCATTCGCCCATCAGATCCAGCTGACAGAGTTTAGAAATGTTTCCTTGAGAAATCTGTTTACCTTTGAAACAGATTCAATTTTACTTTTCAATCATAAACTGTGCCTTAGGATATTTTAAGTCAACATGCCGCTTTGGAAAGGATACAGAAGACAAAGAAGAAAACCTGTAGTGTAAGCAGAAGGCCATTTGTGCATATTGCATGCTATCTAGAAATGGTGCCCAGCTAATTTAGCAGTGTTTTAATTAACTGATTCAAACGTGTTCTAGTAGCCAGTTGTTTGTCATGGTGTTGCTTCTAATTATATCTAGTATTTTCAACTGGCTTCTCATCCAGCTACTTGCATTGCTGAGGTCTGTCTCTAAAAAATAGGAATTATTCAAATATCATCAGCACTTAACCACTATTCACACAGACACTGTCATTGTTTTAGTTATGCTTTTTATCTGTTTTTATTATGATTTTACTGTGCCCTGTCCTGAAACCTTTGGGTACAGGGCAGGATAGAAATATAATTAATCAGTTAAAGGAAGGAAGGAAGGAAGGAAGGAAGGAAGGAAGGAAGGAAGGAAGGAAGGAAGGAAGGAAGGAAGGAAGGAAGGAAGATTTTGTGGGGAGGCAAGAGAAGGTAAACTACTGCACCTTTGCTACTCTGTCATAAACTTCCATTGCCATAACCCATTTACATAAGCCTTCTGCAGCTGAAGATGCTTTAGCTACTTTAGGAGGGTCAAACTCAGGATTAGTCAGATATTCAGCTCGAATCTTCTGCATCACAGATACCTAGGTAAAAAAGAGTATCACACACAACATTATATATATGAATACGTTCAATGATTAAACTTCTGTGAACTATTAGCTTACATGCCACCCACCATATCTTGGCAAATGATCCTCTCACATGTCTGTATGATGAGATAAAACAATAAATCATAGCAGATAATCAAGAGAGGAAGAAATCTTTCCAACACCCACTTACTTTTTCTGTGCAAAGAAACCCTAAATCAATTTTCCTCCAAAGCCAACTAGACAAAAAGTTTGATATTATGTGGAGAACACATTAGGTAGTTTCCCTGCAAATATCACCTTAGTCACTGCCTTTAGCATTACGAGAGGTTACTATACAACTGTATTATGATTGTGCCAGCAGGTACTACTAGGAAAAGAAAAACGTACCGGAATGTTATCTTTGTCATATTCTCTCAGGTCTCTTAGGAAATTCATGTCTCCTAGAAGTTTTTTGCTAGGCCCCCAAAACGATAAAGTCTATAAAGAAAGTCAAAGCTGAGCTTTAAACATGTGAGAAGAAAGTATCAACCTCCCACCTGATATTAAACTTCTACCTGGTATAAGGCAAATCTCCTCCATAGCTGGTTTTAGAAAACAACTGGATATATACCTTGGCATTCCTCTTTGGACAGGCCCTCTGCTTAATTTGTGTTTTTTAATTTTACATATCTAATACATTTTAATAATTAACTTTCTTACGCGCTTTAACCATTTACACCACCCTGAGAATTATAAAGCCTCAAAGTGGAATAAAGATGTAAATAAGCACAGTAAATAAATATGCTCTGGAACCACTAAGCTGACAGGAAGTGCTACTGGCACCAGAATATGGTAAGGCTATTTAAAACTGGGATGGAAGGTAAGACTGTAAGGAAGGCTTTTATCTCTCACTAAACAGAAGTTCCTATTTTATTAATAGAAAAACTATTTTATTTTCCCTTCCTTTTCACAGATAAGAAAAACCTGAAAACTGTATTAGCAAAAATAACTCCTGTACACCTCATTTGAATGACTGCAACCCACTCCTGTACACAGTCTTACTTCCGGATTAAGCGGCTGATCAGTGGAAGCGACAGGAAAAAAAAAAGAGAGATGTATGCATGCACTCCCGGTCGGCTGATGGGAGAGCTGGGGGAGGGAAACCCAGTTTGTGGATCCCACCTTCTCCCTCCGAAAATGGCTTATCCACCAGCCATTCTGGTTCTCCTCTATCATTTTCCTTGCTCCTTACTCCTTCCCAGAAATATTCTGCAACATCAGTTGTCCTAATAAAAGTAAAGCCTGGATATAAATATGGGAATCTTTTAATGGGCCAACATTCTTTTGTTTTTCATTTCTGTAACTGCTAGAAAAACAGGAAATAAAACATTTCAACAGTAATTAGAAAACAGAGGTGTCATTCTGCAATACAAACAGAAGTTGTCAAACCATTCCACTGAGGCTGTGATCAGACCTGCTGAAAAGGAACACATTCTGGTAGAATGTGGGGCAAAAATCTAGCCAATTACAAATGCAAACAGGTAGCAACCAATCACAGCCCTGGAAAATCAGGCCATTGGGCATCCTATAGTGGTGAGCACTTAGTGCTAGGGAGGTATTGCCAGGCTGCAAGGTGAAGGAACAAGGCAGGAGTTTGAATGTCTGGGTTTTTTTGTTTTCATCTTCAGAAGGGGTGGATTTTTAAAAGGTGCAAACTTCCTTTCTGATCACACTTCTCTTAATTAAAGTCAGGGTATTTTTAAATATACATATGGACATTTACTAAAAACTCTTTCTTTGTAGAATGGAACTTATTAAAATCAATTTATTCAAGGGCTTCATCAAGCCCACATTGCCTCTCCAGTGCCCCATGGCTACTCAGATTATGATTCTGCTATGACCGAAGTTCAAATATGCTAATTTTATTAAGCCCAAGACATTTTTGCCTAATTAAAGTAGACTCTTGAATTACACATGTATTGGTTTACTGACAGTTTTATTACCTTTTCTCCAGTTGCTGGATCTGCAATTTTTTCAGGTTTTATGTCTTTCATAACACAGACAGCCGCCATAACAAGTTTAACACCATTAGGTGGATTCTTCATTGATTTCACAATTGTAATATCTGCAGGCTAAAATAATGAGCAAAACAAAGCCACTGTTAATAGGAAGTTCACATAAACACATTACAGTTGCCCTCCATATCTGTGAGTTCAGTATACAGAATGTATATATGGATAGAAATATGTATTTGTGAATATTTATAAGTTTGTGAGATTTTAAGCCTCAAACATGGCTTTGTGGGGTGTGCTGTGGTCACCTCTGGAAGAGGAATCTAAGCCTGGAGTCCATTTCAGGTCTTTTGAATGGAGTGAACAAACATGTAGGGTTGATTTCTGATGCTTTGCAGACAGCGTTTGGATGTTTGTGTGATGTTTTAGTGACTTATTGGGGGTTGTCTCCCCGGCACCCTATCAAGCAGAGAGGGGGCAGGGAGAAAAAGATGCAGGCAAACAAAACACGCTTCCTTGGGGACAGTAGGTGCATTTAAAATGTGTGTATTACCAAACCTCATCGGGACGCTTATTCTGGAATTGAACGGCACTTTTAAAGTCCACTGGAATAGAGGGACAATAGAGGGACAACAGAGAGATAAATAAGTTGCTTGGGGACGTTGCAACAGACAGTCTGTGAACCCTGGATATGAACAACTGAAAGAGAGTTTCATTCTGCCCCAGTAAAAATCTCTGTAGTAAAGTTCATCAAAGATGTAGATCGTGTTCCTCCCTGTCTATTAATGTGCATTTTAGGCTTAATATTATCAGTTTGGACTAGGACATGATTTCCTCCAACTAAACCGCTAAAGCCCTTGAGGGTCAGATTTTCTTATTGCATTGTAAACACAATACAGCATCACCTCAGAGGCAGTTCCTTCATTTGTGCTGAGGATACTCACAGCAAATACAACATCATGTACCCAATACAGCCTCAACTCAGTGGCAGTTCCTCTGTTGCTCTTGGGGATACCCCCAGCAAGAACAACAGCATATTCAATTGAAAGTGCTAATGTCACCTAAAAGGTTAAGGAAAACAAGTATTGGATCAAAGATCCCAGCAGCTGATGCTGAGTAGCGTCACCAAGAGGAGCAATGAATGAAGAAACCTGATCAGCTGGTGCTGGTTAGAGTGTTATAGCTCTGTTGTAAAGGTCGGTTGTCCTGGATGGAAAGCTGGAGCATTAACCCTTGCATTCCCACTTTAAAGGAGACCCTCGGAGAAGGATGCTACAGAGCCATAAAGGCCTTGTGCAGATCTTGCCAAAGACATAAGCCATATGCAAACATGGCTTCCAAGTATCTCTGGAAACACTATACATGCTGATAACTGTTCCTAAGTCCCCACCCACAGATGATGCTTAATGGCACCCAGAGGAGCCACAAACAAACAACTAACATGGCTGACACACACTGGGCGCATCCCCATTATAAGTTTAATCCAGTTTCCTTAAACCGAAATA
>MTQE01001058.1:13063024-13075560 GCA_014337955.1 Aspidoscelis marmoratus
GACTCAAGTGGCTACTTTTTAAAAGCCCCTTTTCGGGGCTGCCCTGCCCTTTTTTCCTGGCATGAATGCGCCACCCATAAGGGACCCCTTCAGGGAGCCTAGCCGGGTGGCTGGGTGGCTGCTGCTTGCCTGGATGGAAGAAAAACGGCAGCGGAGAGCCAGCAATTCTTTCCCCTCCTCTTCTCATTGCTCAGGGCACGCAGCAGCAGCAGCAACTCAAGCCCCCTTTACAGCCATAGCCTTTAAAACAGAACTTCCAGCTACTTTACTTTCTTTTCCCTTTCTAAAGGTCAGAACTTTAAGAATTGTGCAAATTTGCAACATTGTTATAAGGTGTGAAGTGGCTAGATCGCTACAGTGTAGCTTTAAGGAGTGGATTTTTATAGTGGCTATTTTGAGGGGTGGATTTTTTCAATGACATCACTATCTTTGGAAGCAAGCTATTGGGGGAGGGAAACCCTAAACACAGATTCTCATCCCTTAACACTGTACAGTCCCCACAGTAAAAAATGTAAAATGTTTCAAGCACACGAACCAGAGTGAGACCTGTTGAAATGAGGATTAACATTTACAACACTTTGGGGCGATTTAACACGCGGAAAGCGTGTTAAGCCAAACTGACGTGGGGTCTGTCAGGATTGAAAACGGATTTAAATCGAAATAAGGTTGTAATGGGGGATGCGGCCACTGAGTCTTTTACACTGATGGCAATTCCCAGTACTGAATTCCAAAGGGAACACTTGGTATTAACCCATGCTGTCCTGGATTATAGGAGACCCTAAGAACCCTAAAATCTCTTCATGCAAAAAAAAAAAAGCTTGAAAATGAGTAGTTCAGAACAGAACTGATATTTTCAATGGAAATTTCAGGGATTGTTTGTGAGATATTCTACAGGCAAAATGGCTACTCCACTGTTGAATTAAGGGACTCCTTTTCAACCCAATCAGAATAACTCTATTCTTGCTCAGCCTTCATGTTTTCTTCTACTTCCTACTCGATCTCACCCACCTTTAGAGTGTCAAGAGCAGACAATGCTGCTTCCAGAGCTGGAATTGCCTCTGCAAGATCACTTTCACATTCATTCTTGAGCGCTTGAGCTTCTGCTGCTTTTTCTGTGGCAAGTTCTTCATCTATTTTTACTGTTTTGCTCTTTGCTTCAACCTCTGCAGATTCTTTCTCAATTATCTATAAAAACAGTAAGAATATCCAATGAGATTGCTATATAGGAGACTAATCCAGTCAAGCTTTACCATGCCATAGGGCCTTTCTGCACTGGCTCTTTTTCCTGAAATATAGGCCTACTGTCCATATACTAGTGCCAGACTATGACAAGCCCTGCCACAGTCTGTACTAGCATGTTGACAACAGACCCCTGTCCCAGGATCTTGTGCAGGATATACTCCAGAATAAAACCAAGTGCAGAAAGGGCCTCATTCATTCATTCATTTTTTTATTAATTAGAAAATGTGCAACATTGAATGTACTATTATAAGGCCTAAAACAGTAACTTACTAAAATTAACAAACCTCGGGATCTGCAAAGTGATGCACTGTTGCTATTACTGATACCTGCCCACTATTTACAAACAATTACAGTAAAATATTGACTTCAGTGACATCATATGCCTTGCTACCTCAGACTCCTTCCTTCTATTCAGATGGTTAAAGTTTCTTGTATCTTCATGTGATCTTCAGAGCCACCAATTGTGTTTTCCTAAAGACCTTGGTTTCTGTGGGGGAACCACTTAAAGGCATAATTTGGTGTGCTGCCAAAATGGGTGCCCTTTGGGATACCTCTTAATGCTTTACCTTTCATTAGATCCCAATGCAAGGTAACTTAATTTCATTAAGAGCACCAGTGACTGTCTGTGTACTTATATGGATGTAGAAAGTTTTACCTTCATCATAGCTGCATTGTCTACTTTAGCCTGCTCCAACTTGGGCTGCAAGCCCACTAGTTCTAGCTTCATTTCACCAACCTAAAAAAAGGAGATGCGTAAAGGGTAGAAAGCAATGAAAAGTTAAATAATTAATTGAATCATTTGGTCTCCACATTTAGAACACCAGAAGTAGGAAATATGGCTCATTGAACATAATGTCTGTTGCTTTTATGCAAACATGCCTAAAAGTATTCCATAAGCCAAATAAGGAAAGGCAGGACTCAGGATAAAGGGCTTCTCTCTAGAGCAGGATACAGCTCTTCTGGTTACTGCTAAGCAAAGCATCTGACCTGTGTGTAGAATCCCAGATTTAATCAATAGCAAGTCCCCAAAGGAAGACAATGTCAAACTACTTTTGTACTGTAGCCAAGAAAACTGCATAGATGCTTCTATAGAGTCACAAAGCACTGAGCTCAAATCAAGGGTATGTTACTTTGCTAGGACCTGTACCCTGGGGCAATTAATTTGGGCAAAAATTAGATTATACCCAGGCACAAGGATTGTTTATAGTTGAGGTTAGTTTTAATAATGGAGAATTAGCTGGAAAAAAGTTGGGTCTTGCAAACAGTGATAGCCAATTTGAGATAAAAGGGGAGGACCTATCAACCTTTACTACTGTGACAACCTGGATTCTTTGCTTCAACTGCAAGACTGCTAGCTGTGATCCTGATCTCTGTTCATAGTCCTGACCTTGTCTTGCCATCTATTTTTCTATCCTGCTCATCTCTATTCCTTACTGATGTCGAATATCCATAGCTTACCTGAGATTCAGCAAAAGCCAGTTTATCTAAACCGTTAGTATATCTTTTTTTTGCTTTCATTACATTATCTCGCTTCTGAGTCAGAAGTTGTTGGAAGGAAGCAATAAGTTCAAGATAGGAAGTAGGAGTTACATAATTATGTCTTCCCAGTTCATGTAAAAACCTGTTGCATGAAAAAAACAGCATTTCATTTCAAGAAAAATTGAAAAGGAACTATTAGTTTATTCAAAATCTTGTATCAGAATATCCCTTAAATTTTGTAATACTGTGTCACTAATGGCTTTTCCAACCAGTACTTGGAGTAGTAAATTTGCACTGGCTGTCATGTGCTAACTCCATAAACCCTGATGTCTTTCTTCTTTTGCCTCTTAAACGTGGACCTCTTCTGCCCTTCTGCATTTTATGACTTTCAGGTGGACACTGATCTATTTTTCAAGAAAGCATGGTTGGATTGTCATATAAAGACATAATCTCCTAATGATCTTCCCGAGTTATATAACTTATGTAATCTGGAGTATTTAATTAGTTTATACAGGAACCCCCCCCCCACACACACACACACATTGGGATACTGAATAAATAGCATGATGTCAAGGCTTGGTTACTGAGAAATTCAGTGTTGCCTAAAGCTTTGCATGCACGCTTCAGCTCTGCATTCCAATAATTTGCTTTACATTTGCTAATATAAAGGAAGATAGATAACCTAAACTATGGCTGCATTTCCACTCACACTATAAAACGCTACAACAAAACCCAATCAAATGCCCAGTCTGGCTGATCCCACTTCTTTGACTTTAAAGCACTGTCAACCCTGACTGATCTAAAATCTGCTGTTCCCACAGAAAACACTTCAAAGACACATTGAGGAAAGCAGATCTTTTCCTCCCCATCCTTTGCCAACTGGGTGCCCACCCCTTTCTCCCAATTGGGTTTGATCCCATGATGACGTGGCCAAGGGTGGGAATCCCAGCTCCTCATCACCTCCTCTCCTTTTGCTGCTACTGTTTGCTTCTGCCAAAATCAAAACTTCCAGCGAGCATGACTATGGGGATCACTTCCAGAGCCCCCTCATCCCTCCTCCAATGCCCCCTCCTCCAAGAACAAGGCTGCAGCAGCTGCAGTGCTTCGACCAAACAGTAGGTAAAAGAAAACGCTTCAAAAACATCCCTCCTCCAATGCCCCATTTTACAAGGTTGCACAAAACCACCTCCCTAAGCCTTCCCCTCACTTTCTCCTTTATCACACCTTTCTCCTGCCCACCCACTCAGGAAAGAGCCAGCCCAGTCTAAAAAGGAGAAAGTAAGGGGAAGTGGGTGAGAAATGAAACTTTGTTATCAGTGTGAAGTGGGTGAATTGTTACTTGTTGTCAATGTGAAGTAGCTGAAAATGAAACTGTGAAGTGGTCTGCCAAGGGAAAAAGGCTTTAAATCTGGCACTTTAAATCTGGAAGGGGCTGTTCTGCAGGGTGAAACCCCACCCATTTCATGACGCATCTGTCCCAATACTGCTGTACCGTTCCCAAAGGAATAAAGAAAAAGCATTTTAGAAGCAAAAACAGGGAAAAACACCTGTATTTTCAGGGGGGTTTATTGTGGTTTTTAGCTATTTACTCCTCAGAAAACACGGGAACTGAATTGGTAATGGGAACAAAGAAAATTCACACCATTTTGAAATCGCTTTTTAACACAAGTGGAAACACAGCCAAAGATCCTATCTTCAACACTAGTACCAGAGAGTAGCCATTTTTTTCACATGCTGGGAACTAACTTGTAGGGTTCACCCAGCATTAATTTTATTTCCCATGCTTTTTTAATATTTTATTTGTTGCATTTATAACACTTATGTCTTGCTTTTCCTCCAAACATCCCAAGGCAATGCACGTCATTCTCCGCATCTTCATTTTACCCCTCAACAACCCTATGAGGTAGATTAGGTTGTGAAGCTATGACTAGTCAAAGGTCACCCAGAGCAGAGATTCGAATCCAGGAACTTCTAAGTTCTAGTTTGTGCTCTAATCATTAGAAAACAATACCATATAGATACTATTTAAAGTAGTCTGCTTAGAGCAGGCACTGAGAGATTCAGCATAAGATGCCATGAGTACAATGAAGATGTCCAGTTCTATCACTCCATTCAATCTGAACCAAGAGAGGCAGGCTTTGCCAGTGACAGGAGACAGCAATGTGCATTGTGTGGACCAATAAGTCGAAAGTGAATCTAGACAAGATAAAGGTAGCGTGTATCACAGGCTCTCACGATTGTGAGTTCATGGAGCAGGGAAGACACTGGAAGGGCATCCAAGTCTGCCTATCTTCACTGTACTGTCTACCAAAATGTCCCTCCAAGGTGCAAAATGTTCAGTATATAAGGAGCAATTCTGAAGTCGCTCCTCACACATTCAATAATGCCCTTACTACAGCAAAATGCATTGTGTTTATGAAAGAGCCTACTGCGCCTGTGCATGGAGGTAATCCATGCACAAGTTCAGATTTTTGGTGAGGCCACCTGAGGCTGCAAGGGTGGCCCACTCTAGCAGAGGTACTTCTCCAAGGCAGCTCCTATCAGCAAAATGAAAACATTACACAGGTAGCTTCCAGACTGAACTGGTGCAATATGCTCTATATGGGACTGCCTTTGAAAATTGTTAGGAAGCTGCAACTAGAACAGTTTCCTTTCTAATTCAACAGAGGACTGAGGAGGACACGTTTTGCCAAAGCCTGATTGGTTAAAATCTACATGGCTTGTGTTTTGCTCCCACAACATACTTTCAAGGCACAGATGGCGAAATTTCAACGGTAAAACTTTGTAAATAAACAAATAACCTTTCAGAAAGTGACAACACAGAGGTATGGAAGTGTTTGCAGATGGGAACAACTTCTGTCCGTTCATTTTCTGTGAGCACGAGCCTTTCCAGAAACTTAATAGCCACACGTTCAAGGGCATCTTCAGGCCATGGCTGTAAAAAAGAATGGGATGTCTTTTTGTTTTTAAACTAGAATAATTTTTCAGTCCATCGCCATCAGCAGTTCTTTGTGAAATCGGCCACAAACCCTTGGGCAACGGAGGAAGTACAATCCGTTTTGTTTCCGTTATAATTTATAAATGGTTTTGCAAGCCAATTATTGGATTTTTATCTACAAATGGTTAGGAATTATTGTATTTCAGTTGTGCTTCTCCCTCCTAGCTCCCTCCTAGCTCTTTATGAAAGAGAGGAAGAAGTGAGAAAGAAGTGATAGGCAGGAAGAACTGCATGGGAAATATCCCTGCCAAGAAAGTTGCAGAAAGGGGCTCATTGAGGTGACCATGCAGTCAGGTGTTGGCTCAACAACAAGGCATCAGATTGCAGATGGGTCTATCAAATGTCCATTTGCCACAACAAAACATTTTTGAAGCAGCAAGAGGAAACCAGAAATGAAGGCATCACAAATCAGCCAAACTGAAATGTACCCTCCCTGCAAAATAAAGCTATCAACCATATACGGGAGAGAGTTTGATGAGCTGTCCTCTGAATCTATTCGCATTATGGGCATGTTCTGACTTCTAGCGACAGTGGAAAAACACCCTAGAATTGATACAATGGTGTCAGTCATTCCATACTGTACATGTGAATATTTGCCTGGTGACAAAACCATGTGCTCAGAATTAAAATGAAAAAATTATTAAAGTTATTGAAGAGTTAATTTACTCCTCAAATAGGTATCCACATAATACCAATATCATTGGAGGAGCCTTCTAAATGGAAGGATTTCTTTTACGCAGTGTGTTTATATGAAGAAAAAGCAAACTTTCATGGCCAAAGGCACATTAAAGACTATACAGACCTGGAACCAGTCAATAGTGCAGCAGTTGATGAGCGAAGGAAACTGTCTTAGTCTGTTGCGAAAAGCATCTCCTATTGGACTGAAAGCTACCACAACATGTAGATTGTCTTTGCAGCGATTCACAAAAAAAGCAAATAAAGCCAATGGACCTAGTTCCTCATGTTTACTTCCTGCTTGGGCTGCTGCACGGACACCCTAGAAAAACAGTACATAAATCCCAGAATCTTTTATTGTCAAGTAATCAGTCTAAAAATTAGCTTAGCAACCATTATTTAGATTTAATAATAAGGAATCTGCAAAATCAGACCATTCAGTTATCAGTAACCTCCAGGTTAGAAACAATTACCTCATGCTAAACATAAAATTCTCTGACCCTTTCTCTCCAATATGAACAGAGATAATTAACATATCAGCTAATATAGATTATTATTATGCATACTTTTTTCTAGGGTAAGAAGTCCTCATGGCAGACTCTTCACCTGGATTTTTCCTACTGGTTCAGGACAACAAAGAACTAATAACTATATAGAAATAATTATTAGCTCATGGGCCATGGGAGGCACAGTCCCAATTACATCTGAAGTAAGCCACCAAGGCCCTGTCTACCTGCAATAAAAAGTCCATTAAAAAGCTTCTTTTGCCACGGAGCGCCTCCATGCAGAGCTTTTCTCCGGGCTTCCAGCGCCACAAAGAAGGAAAATCTGTGGAAGAAAAAAACCCCTGTAAACAAGTCTACCAGCGCACTTTTTGGAAGCTGCGGGTTTTCTGAACATGGAGACGCTCCTGAGGTATTTGGGGCAGGGAATGCTGGCCGCGGTATTAGCAGGCAGGGGGTTCCTGCAATTCTTTGCTTTCTACATTTCCTGTCCCATCTCTCCTCTTTTTTTCTGCCTTCTCCCTCTTTTTCTCTTCAAATAAAATCACTGACATCATGACTAACAGAATTCAGGAAAACAGTAGGCGGACATTTCAATCACTGTGTCTGCAATTGAAAGTGTGCATGGCAGAAAAATAATAAGTCAACGAGCGCATGATTGCGCAAGCACTGCAGCCCGGCTGCCTTTGCGGGCATGGGAGATGTTTTGGTGGATGGCAAACTTGTTTTGAATACTGATGGTTATTTTTTTCAGGACGTGTCGGGGGTTGTTGCTCTCGTTGGCCGACTCATTGTCCAGTTTGAGATGGGGTGGACATGGCGGGTGGTACCAAAGACCACCTGGTCAGGGTGATGTTGCTAGCAATGGCGAGGAACAGCTGAGTCCCAATACATTAAAGGCTTTCTGGTTGGGGCCGTGCAGATCGCAGTCCCTCCCCGTTCCTGCTGGCACCCTATCAACCAGAGAGGGGGCGGGGAGAAAAAGATGCGGGGAAAGAAAACACGGCTTCCATGGTGACAGAAGTTACATTTTAAATGTGCGTTTTACTGAGCCTCATGGGGGCGCTTATTTCGGAACAGAACACACATTTTTAAAGTCTGCTGCAATAGAGGGACAATAGAGAGACAAAAAAATACCATGGGGACGTGCCCTAAGAAGATAATACTCCCTAAATTTATAGACAAGTGGAAATGTGGGACTCTGCTAGAAACTCAGGCAGAAATAAATTATCTTTTAGTCCTTGGTTATATCTTTTAGTCAGACACTCAAAGCAAAGCAAATAATTTTATTAATTGCAAACGTGATTTGGTTCTCAAGAACCAAATTATACTCAGCTTTTCTCCAGTTATACTCAGTTTTTTCTTTCCTTTGTGCCTAAACTACAACACTGGCACTATCTTTATTGCTTAACACAACTGAAACTTATCATTATCAAACTGGAAATACTACAAGAATCTTGCTATTTAATGTCCATTATTTTTTTTAAATATATATCAAATAGTATACTGTGTCTACCAGACCATAAAACAGTCAAAATTAAGCATGCTACAATCCATAGGCTTAGATACCTCCATAACTTCCTGCTTTTCATCAGCTGCAAAGAGATTGGGGACTTCCCCAGTATTAAGCACGCTATCAACATCTTCCAAAAATCCTTCTTCTTTAATTTGCGTGTCTGTTATTAGAAAAACAGTTTTCAAACCTTTCACACCTGCACTCCTCAAAAGAGTCTAAAAGGAACCAGAAGGAAAGATAAATTATTTGCACAATGTGTACTGAATATATCAGCCTGAAATGTTTTTTCGAGGTTAAAAGGTACAGTTCTTGCCTATCCCATTTTCTTGAATGAGATGAATTTTCCAAAATGAAAAATTAGAATTTCCCAGATGTTATTTTTGATCTTTTTTTTATCTACATAACACATCTTTTGTTATGCACATCAACTGCAAATAAAGCCACCTATATAAGACACTGCTATATCTATATTTATTATAGATATGCCTTTAACATGAAAATGGTTTTAAAGTATTTGGTTAAAACCTTTGGAGGCACAGAAAATCTTCTGGGTGATTGGGTTATGTTCTGTGGACTAACTACCTCTCTGTTACAATCCCTGAATAAGAAAAGTATAATTCCTTAAACCAATAAATAATTCTAAGCAATATCATATGAACTGTTCAAGGTCCAAAGCCAGCTTCTTTCAATCTTTACCTTTAAATCTTCTCTCCATTCGTTCATTCCATAGCTCCTAGAGATCTCTGGTTGAAAGATATTCATTTTTGCCATGGATGTAGCCAAACGGGTCAAGGACTGGCGCCCACTTCCTCCCATGCCGACAAGTAAAGCGTTACCTCCTGACTGCTTGAGTACACGGCATATCCGAGACAAATGTTCTAGAACATACCTATCCCCAGAATAGATATATCACAAAGGGAAATAAACTGGACAACATCTAGAGTGCAGAATTCTCAAAGCAAATGTGACTAAATATAGATAGCAGTACATTACTATGCCAAGTAGTGGTAGAGTTAGACACACCAAAATATTATTTCCAACTACTCTCATTCTGCAATAAACATTCTGGTAATGCTTGTTTGCATATATACCTATTTTTTTGTATATATATAACCTTCCTTTCTTTCAAAGAGCTCAAGAAAGCTTCCCCTATTTTATCATGATAACAACATTGAAAGATAGATTAATCTAAGCAGCATTGACTAGCTGAAGATATCTTCCACCAAATGAGTTTTCAAGATCAAGTAGAAATTTAATCTTATTAAGAAATGGTTAGACCAATTCATGGATGACAGGTCTATCAATGGCTACTAGAACTCATGCTGAGGCACTGTCTCCATGTTGGATAAGCAGTATACCCCCTAAAGGTCATTTGCAAAGTGTTGAGTGCAGGTGAAGGTTTTGCCATTACCTTCTCCCTGACAATGTCCGGAAGCAATTAGGGGGTCACTGTGAGACAGAATGCTGGACTAGATGGGCTATTACTTGATCCAGTGGGCCCCCTCTGGATTATGTTATAATTTTGAACATTAAGATCCTAGCCTGATCCTGTAATAACAATACCATCCTATCTCTTTTGGAAGGTTTTCACAGCATGTGAGTATCACTCATAAGGAAGCACTGTGACAGGTTTGTGAAAGCAAAAATACATTTGTACAAAACAGGAATAATCTATAATCTCTATTTGGAAGTGGCTGTAAATCAGTGGTAGAGCAAATTGCCTGAAGAGCAGAGGTTTGCCAGTTTGATCCTCAGCCCCTCCTGAGAAGTAGCCAATGGAAAACCACTTTTGTATCTCTGCCAAGAAAGCTCATAGAAGTGCCCATATAAGTGCCTATGCAGTCAACTAGGAGTCAGCTATAACTCAGTAATACCCAACAGCAACAAACAATCTCTATTTTAGTAGAATTCCCTAATTTTTTAGTAGCATATATAATATACAAAGTTCACACACCTGAAAATTACCAGGTTCATTCTTGTTTTGTGAGTTTGATTATACTCATCCAAGCACAGCTCTACAATATCATTGAACATCTGTACACTGGGAATTTCAAAATACATTCTTTCATCTCCTTCAAGATCTGGATTCAAATAGTCACCAAACAATAAGTTTCTCATATCTTCTTCAGTTACCTATCAGCAGTAATAAAATAAAATAAAATCCATTTAAAAATAGATCATGTAGACAACTGAGCATAAATAAGGCCAAAATCAAGTAATTTGAGTTATTTATAAAATGCCAAAAGGCACTAAATAACATATTAGTTTTTGAAGAATAACATATTAATTGTGCAAAGCATTGCACTACCTGGATAAAGTGCTGCCATTGCAGGGCAGGAGCACATATTTACATATTCATTCATTCATTCATTCATTCATTCATTCATTCATTTATATCCTGCCCTATACCCATGGGTCTCAGGGTGGGTAACAAAATTCAGTGCATTAGAACAAAACAGTATATCTTAATACAATAATATCTACTACATTTAAAAACCAACAAGTTAAAACAAAACAAATATATATTAAAAAGCAATACTACCTGAAATTGGGGGGAAAGTCTAACCATATTTAGTCAAAGGCCAGGGCAAAGACACGCATTGTTACCACCTTCCTAAACATACAGAGAAAGACCCTGATCCACCTCAAGGGGGAGACTATTCTATACCTTGGGGGCCATTATTGCGAAGGCCCTCTCCTGGGTGCCCACCCGTTTCACCACTCAGGTCAGTGGGACAGCCAGGAAGGCCTCCCCACCAGATCTTAAGGCACAGGCAGGTTGGTATGGAAGAAGGTGTTCCTTTAGATATTTGGGGCTGAAGTCATTTAGGGCCTTGTAAGTCAAGGTTAACACCTTGAATTGGGCTTGGTAGCGAATTGGCAGCCAATGCAACCCTTTTAAAACCGGTGTGATGTGCATCCGGCTAGCTGTTCCGGTCAGCACTCTAGCGGTTGCATTGTGCACTAGCTGCAACTTCCGAACCATTTTCAAGGGCAGCCTCAAGTACAGCCATTACAACAGTCCAATCTAGAAGTTACCAGAGCATGGATAACTGTGACCAAATCATCTCTGTCCAAAAAAGGCTTTAGTTGGCGCACCAGCTGTAGTTGGGAGTAGGCACTCCTGGCCACGGCATCCACCTGAGCTTTAAGCATCAGCCCAGAGTCTGGTAGTACCCCCAAGTTACCTGTCCCTTCCAGGGCAGGGTATCTCCCAACTACCCGGACCCAAGACCCTGTGACACACAGCATCTCTGTCTTGTCTGGATTCAGCTTCAATTTATTGGCCCCCATCCAGCCCATTACTGCTTCCAGTCACCTGTCAAGCACTTCAACCACCTTTCCTGATTCAGATGGCACGGAGAGATAGAGCTGCACATTGATGACACCTCACTCCAAATCTCCTGATGACCTCTCCCAGTGGCTTCATGTAGATGTTAAAAAGCATGGGAGATAAGACAGACCCCTGGGGAACCCCACAAGTGAGTTCCCAGGCTGTTGAATCGGTATCTCCCACAGCTACTATCTGAGATCGGCTCTGGAGATAAGAGCCAAGCACTGCCTCTAACGCCTAAACTCCGTAGCCTTTCCAGGAGGACACCATGGTCAATGGCATCAAAAGCCGCTGAGAGGTCCAGAAGAACCAACAGGGTAGCATTCCCCCTGTCTCTCTCCCGGAGGAGGTCATCAATCAGGGTGACCAAAATGGTTTCTGTGCCATGACTGTGTTTGAAGCTAGAATGAAATGGGTCTAGATCAGTGGTTCTCAACCTGTGGGTCGCAACCCCACGCGGAGTCGAACGGCACTTTTCCCGGGGTCGCACCATGCCCCTCTGGCCCCCCCAGCGCGCCCCCGCGATCCCCCACGGCCGCTGCCACCTCCTGGTGCCCCCCGGCACATTCCTCTGCCCCCTTTCCTTCCCTCGCCAGCCCACCCCGCAACGTCCCGAACGAGCACCTCAACAAACACCCCCGGAAGCCAGCTCTCCCACTTCCACCAGAGAGAGGCTGGAGGAACAGGCAGCCAGAGCGTCTCCCCGGCCCGGCTCCGCCCCACCCCGCCCCCGGCTCTGCCCCCGCCCTGCCCCTGGGGTCGCGGAGGCTTTTGGAACTTTATTTTGGG
>MTQE01001058.1:13075675-13098157 GCA_014337955.1 Aspidoscelis marmoratus
AGGCTTTTGGAACTTTATTTTGGGGTCTTGGCCTTAAAAAGGTTGAGAACTGCTGGTCTAGATAATCAGTTTCTTCCAAGCATGCCTGCAGTTGAACAGCAACAGCTCTCTCTACAACCTTGCCTAAAAAAGGTATGTTAGCCACCGGGTGATATTTGTTCAGATCTTCTGGATCCAGGGAGACCCTCTTCAGAAGGGGGTGCATCACAGCCTGTTTCAGGGCTAGTGGAACCACCCCATCCCTCAGAGAGGCATTCACTACTTCCTGGATCCACCTGGTCAAACCTTGCTGGCTAGTTTTTTACCAGCCAGGAGGGGCAGGAATTCAGAGAGCACGTTGTCGGCCGCATCCCACAAGCAGCTTGTCCACATCCTCAGGCCGCAGTAACTGAAACTGATCCAAGCAAACTGGACCAGACAGTTCTCTGGATGCCTCGTTTGGACTATGCCCAATTGTGACATCTAATCCCCTACGGATCTGAGCTACTTTGTCCTCAAAGTGCTTCACAAATTTGTCACAGCAGATATTACTTGGCCCTGGCTCATGCTACATCGAGCTCCATTTTATAAGGCCATTTACTACTCTAAAGAGCTCTGCTGGACGGCTACTCGAGGACGCAATGGTGGTGGAGAAAAAACTCCTTTTCATCGCCGTCACCGCCACGTAGTAGGCACAATAGTGTGCTCTAACCCGTGTTCGGTTGAGCCTCTGCCAGTGTATCTACCCAAAAGACTGTATTTAAGAAAGCACAAGAATTCCCGCAAAATATTTGGTTTGGTTTGTTTTTTGCTGTGCAGGAAGAGATCACGTTTGGCATGCCCTGTGATGGCACAGCACTCTTTTGATCATTCAGAAGTTACTGTTGGCCAGGTAAAAGATGTGAAGCCCTGCGTTTCCCTGGTTCAAGCTGGTGGCCTCATTTTGGTGCTGATAAGGGGATGTCCCAGCATTAAAGAACAAAATGGTGGGGCTTCACCACACCCTTCAGAGAGTCCCTTAATCAGAGAGAAACCGCGATGAACATGGGTAAGACACAACAATCATATTTAGTGACTAATATGAATACTTACAGGAGCATTTCCTTGCCTCAGATGAGTAAATACCGAGTCAAATGACTCTTTGAAGTGTTCTTTCACTATTTCCTTCATTAGTTTGAACAGCCAAGCCCTATCTATATCATCCACAAGACGGTCATAAAATACTCGAAAAACCTCATGTACAAAGAGTCGAATCATGGTCTGTTTGTCTGAAACTGAATCCTTCTTAATAAGCAAGCAACCTAGGATAACACGTGAAAAGTCACGCAGATTGAATGTATAATGGGATTTGGCTGGTGTTGGCAAGAGATTATCCATGGCCTTTTTATACACCTAGAGGATTCAAAATCAAATGAACAAAATAATTATAATTAAAGCTCTTATTTAATAACTTCCTAGGACATAAATTTAGGACATAGAGCAATCTCCAAACATCTCTGCATACCATATGTAGAATAATTTTTTCCAGGATGGGATAGGTAGAATGGCAGAAAGTGAATTAAAAAACAGTTTATTCAAAGCTGGTATTGACAAATCTGAGTGTCCCTTTCAGGGATTAGGTATTACATCCTTGTTTAATAGGATATTATTCAAATACTACTGACATTTATGTGACATTTTCATGATTTGTGAGTTCATGTTGCCATATGAACTGCATTGTGCAACTCTGCGCTACAGGAAAAAGTGTGAAAGCACTCGTGCTTTCCTAAAGCACTGGCTTTGTGTACACATACACACCGGGAAAAATGTGTGAGAAATATGGCAGAAAACAGAATGCTGATTCAGGGCATCTGATACATGAAATATCTTCTAAGCTATCAAAGCCTTGAGGTAGAACAGAATGGTATCTAAAAACTATCGGCTTATGATGACTCTTTCATATTTGGCATGCTTAGCTGGACACGGAGAAGTAGCTAAAGTCTGACTGGAAAATCTCTTCTTTTTGGCAAAGAGTGAACTGTCTGATTGTGTTGTTCTTTTGTGGCAAAGTGTGTATTGCCACAAAAAGTGTGTATTGTTTGACTATTTTGTTTTGCAGTTGATATTTCTCTTTATGTATATGAGTGTATGTTTGTTGGTTCTCAATAAAAAAAGGAATGGTGTCTGAAATTTAGAATTATTCATTTATTTATTCTGTTTAAAAATATTTGGACTGGAGCAATACGTACACAGAAGTTCATAAAGCTATGAAGTATTTAATATTAACCAATAAAATTAGCCATTGTAATTACAGTACTGGGGGGGAAATTCTAGCAGTAGAAATGTGAAGAACGAAAAAAAGGATTAGAAACTCTTAAAAATACTATATAAATCCAGACTGAACTACCATACCTTTCGTGTTACTTGCTTAGCCAAGGACTGACTAATTCATGGGTAGTTTACATGGTATCTTTTATTTATGGATTCCAGCACCTGTCATGTTTTTCCTGTACAGCCAATGATCAGGAATAATGGGAATCAGAGATCACCATTTGCTAGCTACACCCCCCCCTTTAACCTGTAATAGCAAACAGGCTTTTCAAAGATGAACTATTCTTTGACCCCCTCAATTTTAATGACTGTTCCAAGCCAAAAATCAATTGTATGTCTCCTAAAAGTGATATGCATTAAAGACTTTCTGAATCATCTTGGAAGATACCGTATTACCTGTCTATACAAACAAAACAAAACAAAACAAAACAAAACAAAACTGTAATGTAATAACCTTATCTTACCTCCATAGTGGCACTGACAATCTGGTTTCCAACTGTGAAATATTCAGGAATAAATTCATTTGCTCTGAGGTAGAACGACACAACCGTTGAAAAAATCCGGACCATTGTTTCGTCACTGAAGGTATTAATAGTGCATATATTGAAGTGTCTTAAAAAACGAGGTGTTACTGGATTTCTTCCACCACCTGGTGGGCCCATGGCGGCCATCAACTGTATATCAACTAGCAGAATTCTTGTTGTATCTTTCAGATCATACCTTCCGAACAAATGTAAGAATGATATTCAGGAAAATAACAGAATTTCTGTACTTAACAAGTCAAGAATCTTATATAGCCATTTTATTAGAAAGCTGGATTTCATAAGGAGTCAAGGATGTCTTTCTTATTCCCTTTTATTAGTCATTTTAGTCTAGGACGGTGATGGCCAACCTATGACACACGTGTCACAGGTGACACGCCAGGCCGTTTTGGGTGACACACATGGTCACCCTGGCACCTGGGCATGTAGTGCTTGCTTGTTCCTGAAGTGTATGAAATACCAACTTTCAATTGAAGATTTAGCAAATGTAAAGAATTATTTGTTTTTGCTTTTAATAAAATACATATATCAAAAATATAACTTTTTTACTAGAGCTACAAATATCACAAAATTATGGATATTTCTAGATGTGACACAGCACCTGAGTTAAGCTAGGTTTTCTTGTGAATTTTGACACACCAAGCTCAAAAGGTTAGCCATCACTGGTCTAGGATCTCTTAAAACTACTGCACAGAAGAGCATTCCAGAATAATTACTGTAATTTACATTCTAAGCTTTAAAGTAGGTATAGTATTGATTGTTTAAAAAGTAACTTATTTTTTTTTCTTTTAAGAACATGTATAAAAGTGTCTTCAGAATTTAAGTTCAGTATTACATTTGGTTTTAAATCATTATCTGTAATAAAGTTTAATCTAGTTTGGAATAGTTACCATAGTCCATGGTCAAAAAACTGTCTTAAAAGTTCAATAGGAGGCTGCGCTCCATATTGTTCCAAAGCAGGCATATTCATGTCATCCACAAAGATAATACACTTCTTTCCCATAGGTGGACCAAATATGCCTTTTCGTCTTTTATCCAGCCTGGCCATGATAATGTTCTAAAATACAGAAGGGGGACACTTTTTGCTAGAAATTAAAGCAACTCATGAGTCATTACTATAACACACTTGGATCCAGAGAAACATGTGCATAAACAAGTCAGTTTTTCTGCCTCCTCCTCCTCCTGCTCACATTTTTAGATTTCCCCACGTAGTTGCAAGTCTATTGAGCAGGGTCCCCTGTATCTCATGGTAGGACATAGTGGAGAGGGAGCTAGGAAACCAAATACTGTCAAGCTTTTGATGCAAGGATCTGAATTGTACAGTAAGTTTTTTTGTTTATTCCTCCCCCACTCACAGGCTAGTATAGAAGAACAACAAAACAAAGTGCAGTAGACCAAATGATACAGAATAAGTAAGGAACTCCCCTTTCAACCATCTATCTCACAGTCCTAACTTAAATCTTTTAATTCCAGGGTCTGTAATAGTAGATCTAATACATGTCAGCAGATGAGTTCTCTTGGATAACTAGTCTCCAGATTGTTTGCAGCCAAATTCAAATTCTGTACCACAAAAAACTGTGATTCCAGAAAAAAAGAATATTAAGACTAAACAGCTTAATTCACAAAATATGTAACATAATTAAAATGGAAGCAGCTCTTTCTTACCTGAGTCTGATTGGCACTTGTTCGAGCTGAAAAATTAACAAAAAACGGAAAATAGAGATCTTTTTCCACATGGTGCATTAGCTTGTCCTTTACATATACAGATTTTCCAGTACCTGTTGGTCCCACAAAAAGTAGTGGTCTTGGGAAAAAGATAAGATCCTTATATTAGTTTTGGCACAAGGAATGTATGGAATACTAATTCACTACGTTTTACATTTATTTATAAGCATATAATAAGCATCAGATGCACCATGAGTGCCAATCAGTAAGATTTTTGGACTGAGACCTCCAAAATATCAGAAGGGCAGATATACTAATCTGCTTTATCATTAAAAAATCTTGAAGCTGTTTACAATATAGACCTAAAAACAAAGTTAAAAATAGATAACCCAGATGTATATGTTGCTCTACCATCATAAGAAGAACTGCCATACTGGTAAGTGCCTTTGCTTTTTCCCCATGCTTGTGTCCTGCCACCTGGGCAAAAGCAATTATTTCTAAATTATTTTATTTTTAAAAATTGCTAAAAGGCGCTGTCAGGAAACGCCCTAATATATATAAAAGGAGGATCACAGTTTTAACCGTATATCACAGCTGAGACCAACACTTTGGTCTGAACTGAAGGTGCTAAAAATGTGGCTGGCTATTATGATAATTTGCTGTGACAGCAAAACAATAAAAAAAATGATATCTCTCTATATATTTCTTAAATTTTTATAGCAACCTAATAAAATGTTCTCTGGGTAGCTCACAATAGAAATCCATTAAAATACACAGCCCCCGATATATAAAACAACAATATGTAAAAACAATGCAGTTGATTTTATACAGAGAGAGTTTTGTCTGTTGATTTTATATGTTTGTTGTTCTGCCCTTTGTTGAAAGGGCTGTTGTTGTTTTTGTTGTTAATAATAATAATAATAATATCAACAACAATCACCATTTAAACCAGAGCAGCCAGGCAAACCTCTAAAACATTTGATGAATAAAAAAAAGTTCACTAGATACTAAAAGGTTGGTTCTGGACACAATTCTAAGGAGTTCTATATATATATGTATATTACTGAACAGTTAAGCAGTTGTATGTCAATTTAGTCGAAACGTTAACATCTCTAAATTGAAGAAATCCCAGTTGACAAATGAAATCATTTAAATGTCCCAGGAAGTAATTTTTCTTACTTTCCATATTTAATGCACATTTCCATCAAATAAGTGTATCTGACTGTATCCATTGTTGGGACTATAATGTCTTGAATCTTAACATTTTTTTCATTATAATTGATGCTTTTAATGGCTTCATTCCAATGTGCCCAACGGCCTTTTCCCTTCAGCTAAGAAGAAATACAGAAATATATTTCTCTGGAAAATATGGCAGCAGAAAAATAAATTTAAAATTCTTTCACTAGAACTTTATATTTTTGCAGTTGACTGTTTCCAAACATGTATTTGAATTTCAAAACAATCTTGTCAAAATCATAAACACTACAGGAGTAGGAATGATAAATTACAATATATTTATTCATAAATCCAGGACCATTTCAGGACTTCCACCCCACCCCAGCCCAATACAGTATTCTACTTTCTGCTTTCCAATAAGAAACATGGAAGAATTCTCACTGTTTCAGATTAGGTTTATGAGAACACAAACAAAACACCAGAAGTGTCCTACAGGGAAGAAGTGAAAATAGAAAGGTACAGTTATGGGTCATGATCACTCCAAGGTCAAATTAATTCCCAGGTTAATTTGTGAAGCAGCGGTTGTAGTCATATCTTCACTTTAATCCCTCTTCAGTCCATCTTTGGTCTCCACCACTCATACGTTTGTCGTCCAATATGTTTTATTTGTGGACTTTCCTCCCTTCAATTGTACTTTCCTGAATCCTGATTTTTTACAGGTCTCAAGCTGTTATAGACTGCTAATCAATTTCCATTTTTTGGGTGTGACTAGGGAAAAGGATTAAAGGGGGCTGAACCATACTAGAGTGGGTGGATACTGCATGAATTTGCTTTCCCTTTCACCCAATGTACGATTAAATGCTGTTGAGTCACAGAACCTTTAACTTTTCAGAGCACAGCGGGTGTTGTAACAGTGGAGAGGGTAGCGATCTAAAAAAGTTTTGTAAAGGAGTCTCAGGATGGGAAGAAAAAGGTATGAGCATCGTGACCCAAACTAAGTATGGATGATCAGCTACTGGGTGGGATGGGAGTTAGTGCATTTTGAGTCCTGTTTCTTGATAATAGAGACTATTTCATCAAGGTGTAACCACGGCCAGTGTGTGGTGGTGACAGCAAATTGTGTGCAATTTTGCAAACGGTTGACACAGTGCACAGACTGGCCATAATTAGATAAACAAAGTTTACAAACCAAGTTCAAGGTCCTGGGCCCACTGCTGGCACTAGTGGTATTTTGCATTCAAATTGTGTAGGTTTTCCTTTCACACAAATTCTGGAGGGATAGAAGTTAGGTTGCCTCATGTAGAAATCCTGTTTTCTGAGAATTGAGGCCACATATCCACTTGTGGTTGAGGACACTTGCAAAAAAGTTATTTGCTGTGTGCAACCCTATTTGCAGCCATGACTGTAGTCTGAGGTACTTGTTCTGCAGGGTGTATTTTCTTGCCCTTGCCAAAGTAACCTTAGTGGAAAAAAAGAACAGGAAGTTGTCTATTTAAGTGACTTCCCGGTCTCCATGGATGGCAGCAGATGTTACATAGGTTGATGTCCAGAGCAGCAGCTTACCACAACTAAAGGTGGAGCCAACCAGAATTTCAAAGGTGGTGCCCTTTCTGGGTTGACTCCAGTTCGTGGAAGGTAACTACGAATAAAATGAACAGATTAGTATTGGGTTGGGCCGTCTGCTGTCATCCGTTGAGAATGGGAGCTCACATAAGTAGACAACTTCCCGTTCTCTGACGGACGCAAGCAGACGTTACATAGAGATGTAGCAGATATTCCTATAGGGAGAGTAATAATTGAAAAAAGGCTCACCATTCTGGATACTACATGCTGGAGTACCCTTCTCCTAACGGCTGCATCCAAAGACTTATACACATCCATCTTGTAGTGTTTGGTGAAGGTGGATGGTGAGGCCCATGCACCTGCTTGGCAGATTTCCTGAAGGCTAGCATGTGTGGAAAAGGTAGCGAAAGTGGCCACACTTCTGGTCAAATGCACCTGGATGCCCTTAGGGGGAGGAACCTTGTGAATCTGGTACGCTAATGATATGGCAGCTTTAATCCAAGCGGATAATACCCTGGAAAAAGCTTCCTTACCAAGGCAAGTAGGGTGAAAGCAAATGAATAGGGAGGAGGTCTTATGGATATCCCTAGTTCTATCAATGTAAACTTTGAGAGCTCTTCTGACATCTAAACAATGCCATTGTTCCTCTAACCTATGCTTTGGCTTTGGGCAGAGGGAGGGGAGGCAGATCTCCAACTCCCTGTGGAAAGTAGAATCAACTTTAGGTTTAAAGTATGAGTCCAAACAGAGGGTGACCAGACCCTCGGAAAAATGGCACAATAGATATGCAATGGAAAGGGTCGCCATGTCCGATACCCTCCTTGCTGAGGTCATAGCTACTAAAACCAAGGTTTTATATGAGCGTAATCTCAGGGGAATCTCCCAGATTGGTTTGAAAGGGGTACTGGACATGACAGCAAGCACAATGTCATAATCCCAAGTGGGATGGTGGATCACCGGCGGGCAGTTGGCCTTAACCCCAAGGAGAAAGGATTTTATGTGTTGGTTGGATGTGAGAGGAATTTGGCCTTGGACCTCCATGATGGCCGCTAATGAGAAAACTTGTTTTTGCACTGTATTATAATGTAGGCCTTTAGGAAGTCTGGACTGCAGTAAAACTAATATATCTTCAAACTTAGAATCTAGTGGGTTCAAATGCTTAGAAAAACACCAACGACAAAGGCTCACAAGGAGGCACTGTAAATCCTCCAGGTGGAGGCCCATCATGAAGCCAGAATGGTAGTAATGACCTGGTCGGGAAGTTTGGCTTTCAGTAAGAATTGCCATAGAGCCTCCAGGCTGCTAAGTGTAACCATGTAGGGTCTGCGTGGAGAGACCCAGCCTGGAAGAGAAGGTCCAACCTGGGGGGAAGGAAGAGGGGACCCTCCACTGATAGGGCTGTGAGGAGAATGAACTATGCCCTCCATGGTGAAAACAGGGCCAGGAAAATCAGCCTAGCTCTCTCTGTCCTGACTTTCCTGAGTGCCCAGGGTATGAGGGAGAAAGGAGGAAAGGCATACAATAGTCTGTGTGGCCACAGAGTAGAAAGAGCACCCATGGCCCATGATCCCATGTCTCAATGTCTTGACATGTAGGCCTTTACTTGGTCATTGAAAGCTGAAGTGAACAGATTGATGTCTGGTTCGCCCCATCTTCTTGTGAGATCTGAGAATACTTGAGGGTTAAGCATCCAGTCTGCTTGGGAGAGTTTCTGCCTGCTCAGACTGTCTGCCTGCTGGTTGAGCACACCCTGTATGTAAACAGATGACAGTGTGGCTACATGAGTTTCTGCATGGAAAACAGCAATGTAGACAAGTCCATGAGCACCCGAGACCTAGTACCCCCTTGGCATACAATGTGGGGGTTTGATGTAGTGTTGTCAGTCATGATCAACACATGCTTGTCATGCAATTTGAGATGGAAATGTTGAAGGGCCAGAAATATGACCTTCAGTTCCAACCAACTGAGGTGGAAAGTCCTGTCTAACTCAGTCCATACACCCTTGGCCGTGCTCTGGCCATATGTGGTGCCCCAACCGTGCAGGCTAGCATCCGTGAAGATAACATGAGGGGAAGGCTTGATAATAGGGACCCCCATCTGTAGCAGGGCTCATCTACCAATGAAGAGAGCGTAATGTTTCCTTGTGTAAAGCAATCTTAGTGTCTTTACCAGAATTAATCATGTCTGTTTAAGGCAGGAATGGAAATGTGCCCATAGATTCAAGCCAATAACAAATAGGAATTTACCCAAAAGGGAGGCTAAAGTGGAGAGTTTGGAGCTCCTATGATTTGAGACCTCTATAGCGAGGTCAATGACGACCTGCAACCTATCAGGAGAGGGCCGAATGGTAAAGGATTAGGTGTCAATGAGGGCCCATAGGTGTATTAGGGTTTGAGATGGTGAAAGGGAGCTCTTCTCATAATTAACCAAATACCATTGTGAAGTAAGAGTGGAAAGGGCATGTTGGAGATGTAATTGTAGCATGGAGAATGAATGGGCCATAGGAAGCAGATAGTCCAAATACTGTAAAATAGTGATGCGTTGTAAATGAAATTTTGTATGATGGCACTAGTTTTCAAAAAAAACCCTCAAGGTGAGGTCAAGAGCCCACCTGAAAATGTATGAATTTATGGTGATTGGAGTGGACTGGAACATGAAGAAAGGCACTGGTCAGGTCAATGGCTGCCATGTATTGCCCTTCCTCCAACTGGCTGCGGATAGTGTTTAAAGAATCAATCTTGAAGTACACTCTCTTCATAAATCTATTCAGGTATTTGAGATCCAATACAGCCCTATAAGAACCCCCTTTTCTTCTCAACTAGGAATATAATGGAGTACATACCATGTTTTTCAAATTCTTTAGTGACCCATTCAATGGCTTTCATGTGTAGGAGCTCCTGGATGGCTTTGTAGAGAGCTCATCATTTGGTTGGGCTGGAGGGGTTAGGTACTGAGATATACCTGGATTTGGGATAACTATCAAACTCCAACTTATAACTTTCACCAATAACTTTGAGGGTCCAATAATCAGAAACAGTGATGGCCCACATATCATGAAACAATTGGAGTCTGACCCCAACATGTGACTCCACCACCTGGGGGGAACCTTGTTGGAGTTTGATAGTTATCCTTTTTATTCTGTTCAATGAGGATATCCTTAAGGACTTCCTCCCCAAATAGTTGCCTTCCTTTAAACAGGGCCCCAATGATTTGAAGCTTGGAAGAGGAATCGACCGACCAAGCTTTAAGCCATAAATAGTGCCTTCCTGTGACAGTTGCGGTGCTGGCACGAGCTGAGAGTTGAAAATGATCCATATTGGCATCAACGGCTAAGGAAAGGGCTCTCTTGATACCATCCAATTTTACTTTATGTGCCACAGGTCAGTCGAGGGATGACTGCACCTCCTCGACCCATTTAATGAATGCCCTGGTGGAGAGAGAGGCAGTTACAGAGGCTCGAGCCGCAAGAGAGTCACATTCAAAAAAATTACAAAAGAACTTCAAACTTTCGATCAGCATTGTCCTTCAGTTCGGCACCAGTTGGGATGAGGTGAGTAGAAGCCAGTTCTAAGGTGGGTGGGTCAACTCCTGGGACTGCCCAGATAGAGGTGAGGTGGTCTACCAGTAGAAAGAGCTTCCGAGGCATCCTAGGTAGCCTTTTAATTGAGAGAGGCTCCACCCATTCCTGCATCAGAAGGTCTTGGAACAACAAAGGGATAGGAAGGACACGCTCTTGTGGTGGTGGAAGCATCAAGAGGTCTTTGGCTTGTTTAATTTTCTCATCAGTAATATGCTTGTCCAAAGTGATAGTGGGTGTAGAAGCAATATCACAATGGAACTGATATGGCCATAATTGAAAAGCTTAGATGCAGTTTGGGCACTGGAGGCAGTAGAAGACTGTGGTTCCTCCTCATCCGCAGAATTGGTGGTATGTTGGGCCACTTTGGGTGAGCCCTGGGTTTGCACATCCTGTGAGGGAAAAGGTTGAGGGCTGGATGAAGCAGCAGACATGCCAATTTATGAGCATTTAGATATAGTGGCACTAGAAGTGCCAGTAGCAGGACAGCTAGACCTGTTGTCATCAAACCATCTGGTATCAGAAGGCTGTTTCCTGTTGTAGGTCAAGGTGCATGGACTAACTGACCTACGATCTACTCAGCCTTGACGATGATGAGGGCTCTCTGAACGACAGGCCCGTGTGGGAAAGTGAGTAGATTTATGGTAACCATGAGATTTCTTATGCTTCCTCTTCTCTGAGTGATTTTTCATTAAGGTGGAAGCTAACGCCAGCAGAATTTTGGTGTCAGGAGACGAAGCACTTGATGAGGGAGACTTCAATCCTGATGGAGTGGTAGATCTACAACTTGTAGATCTTTGACTCCTAGATCTATAAGTTCTAGATCTATGACTTCTAGATTCACAACTGACAGATCCAGAATTTCTATCTCTATGACTTCTAGAAAGATGACTTATAGATCTATAAGATGTGGCTCTATGACTTCTAGAGTCATGACTTGTAGATGTGGCTTGAGAGAAATAGGGGATTTTTCTTTTTGAGTGTAATCTCCCTTTTGACCACGCCTACCAGAAGGAACTTGTTTAGAAGATGTTTTAGAAAGAGATAGTTCATGTGAGTGGGAAGGACCCTGTCACTCTTGACTACTGTGGCTGGCAGAGCCATGTGTAGAGAGGTAGGAACTGCCCCAGGAACTGCATTCCACACCTCCAGAGGTCTCTTGGCCCTGCTGCTTGTCCCTGAGAGGTAAGTCAGCTGCACTTCTGCCAGTTTTGGTTTTGCTTTTGTGCCCCACATGCTCTCGGCTGGAGCATTTAGTGGGGGTGTGATGGTGGCTGCATTTGCGACTGCATCGGACATGAGCCGGTTGCTTGTGAGCGGCCTGACCCCTAGACCAGGGAGACCCGCGCTCTGAGACCCCATGGTGGTGACAAGGGGGTGAACGGGATTGGGCAGGGGACTCCCTTTGCCCCAATGGGGCTTTTTGGCTAGAGGGATGGGTGGTAGAGGCGCTATCCCTATTGGTCAGGTGTTTAGCATATCGCTCTGCAGAGGGAGGCGGGGAAAGGCTGCAGCAGTGGCCCAGGCTCAACTCTGCATGGTGATGCCCGCACCAAGGGTCCTGCCGTTGGTGAGGGGAGAGGCTGCAGGATTCGGAGTGGCCCTCACTAACTTCCCCAGATTCCCTATCTGAGGGGGGGAAAGGAAAGCTAGCAAGGAAAGGAACTAGGGAAGGAGGGAATCCCCAGACCCATGGAGAGGAAGGGTTAAAGGGAAGGCACTTTCCTGATAATTCCCCTAGAGCCACATGGCATCTAGGCTGTTTCCAGGAATGTTCCTCGCCCATGTGAGGGGAAGGGACTGAACCTGGAGAGTCTAAGGAGCCAAGAAACACTTCAAAAGTATCCTTGGAAGGAGAATCTGAGAGAAGAAGGGTAATATTTCATAATCAGGAGCGTCTTCTCACATGAGGATGTCTCCTGTTTGCTCCCAGGCCCTAAGGGAACCAAGGGGGTGGAAAGCCTTCCCCTTTCTTCTGAAAACATGTCATAGAACAATGTAAGCAGACAAACAGTAGAAGTTATCGGTGTGACCAGCAGCTCGACCAAGCACAAACTGGAGTCAAACCAGGAAGGGCACCGACTTTGAAATTTTGGTTGGCTCTGCCTTCAGTTGTGGTCAGCTGCCACTCTGGACATCACCCCATGTAACATCTGCTTGCATTTGTCAGAGAACACTTACATCTTCCACCATATGTAGAAGAGAAATCCTAGAACTTTTTGTGTGAAAAGCATGTGATTCACTACTAAGCGAAAGATCACTCCCTCTTGGGCATTTGTAATTATAGTATAAGACATGAATAATGTGAATAAGGACATACTGATATTATGCAATACTGTATTTCCAAATGCGTAGGCCTACGTGTTCCCAGATTACTCTAAAGCAGAGCTTCGAACTGCCAAACTCAAGTATGTGTTAAACTCCATTAGTACTGTTTTTATTGACATTTAACACTTATTTATATCTAATACATTTAAAAAAATTAAGTATCTCTCAAGAGATTTATAGATTATTCCATACCTCAAACATGTAATCATATACCAAACCTTTTTCTTCAAATGGATGGTCCCATTTGCCCACAGATGCTGGTACTGGATGTTCATCTAATTTCCCCGCTAAAATATCTTTCAAAAAGGCATCAAACAGAACTCGACCATCACCATCACAGGTTGCACCAATGGACCAAATCAAGGAGAAAGCGAAACTACCCTTTTAAAATCAAAAGCAGTAATGATTCCTTTGTCTTTCCAGAATTTCATTTATATCTACAAATGTCTAATGTCTGTGAAGCATTCAGTTAAATCAATCTAGACTTGCCTCTCTCCAAACAGAAGAGCTAGCTCTGCTTACAGTATGTTCTAAGATTCTATTAGAAAGACTTTGGTGATGGAGTTGTGATTTTTATCAATGCTCCTTTCCTCTAAAGTCCTCAGAACTATCTCTTATGATGTCCTACATAACTCCCTAAACAGAACAGTTTTCCAGAGGGCACTTGACTTGCAGGGATATTTTTTCTTCTTCCTCCAGTAGGAGAATCCTGTAAGTACAATGCTTTACAGATCCAGTTGTTGATATTATTTGTTTATTAGATTTATACAGCTACCCAATAAACAAAATTTTCAAGGAAGCTTATAAACCAACAATTAAACATAAAATTATTTTTAAGGAATGGACAAAATACATAGAACCTCTGACTCCACCAGAGGTATCAACGGCTACTAGAATCAATGCCTATTATCCATAATGGGCAAGGGTCAAGGATACAAGTGGGTTGCTGTACTCATCCATGTACTTTGCCAACTGAAATTCATCCCATGAAGATGGACTAAAAATTACATTGGATGCCTCTCTTGATGACATTGCATTAATTATGGAATCCAAGTCATGATCAACGTAAATGAATAAATAAAATATAATCAATGTATAAACGTGTAAACATGTAAACTATACATCCAACATCAGACTGACCTTAATCCTTTTGTCAAGGTGTTTGTAGTTAGTATCCTTTTGTAAAGATTCAGAAAGCAACATTTCCAAAAGTCGAATGAGAGATGTGACATTATTGCTATTGCTGGTAGGAACTAATTCCTAAAACAGGTGAATAAAAAATTTAAAAGCTGTGAAATGCATGATGGACAAGCAGTCAAAAATTGCATAAAAGCTGGTGGCTAACAAGCAATAAGCAACTCCACTTTTTAAAAGAATGAAATATATATTGCCAGAAATATAGTGCTTTTAACATAAAGCAAGTTTGATTAAAGTGATACTGGCTTTGTAGTTATGTACATCCTTTTCTATTTTTATTACTAGAGGCAAGCAAATATTTTCTAGACCAAAAACCCTAAAACTTTTTTTTTTTAAGCGGGCAGTGCCACCAGCCAAGAAAGACACAACAGAATGGTTTAATCCTTTTCTATCAATTTTTCTGAGACCTTCTGACAGTAGTTAATGTGTTATCACAGTGCTAAATTTTAAATTGATGACAAACTACATTTTCAGAGAACATGAGAAAAGGCTGGTGAGAAAAAGAAGACAGAATTAACTTAGGTTCTGACTATTTTCTTTCAAGAATGGCAACTGTAATGGCTTTGGGCATTGCATCTCCATTTTCAGTGGCATAATGCTCCCATTGAAAAGTGTAACATGTAGGGAATGTGGATATAGAGAATTTGGGGGGTATGCAGGGAGGAGGGCACTTTTGGAGAGGGGTCTGCCTCAAGAATCCTCCACACAGAGCTACTAGATTACTTTCCATAGCTAAACAAAGAGCAAAAATAAGCCAAATGTGTCAGATTAGCTGGCTAATTTTAGCCAAAGGTGGTTGTCCTGATCCACACCACACATAGAGATATAGGCCATGTCCCCATGCAAGCGATTTGGTGTGGCAGTGGCTCGCTTTCAACCAAGTGCGGGACTGAAACCAAATCTTGCCCATTCCTGTGCCATTATCGCTAACGTGGGCTGTATACAAATACAGCCATCCCCATGCAAACTGTGTTAAACCCTGGCACGGGGGAACACCACCCCTTCCTCTCTGCCCCCTCTCTCCTGATTGGAAGCCTATTTGACATCACCCCCACTGTGCCGCCCACTGCAAATGCCACCATTATCTTGCCTGCCTTGGCAATCGGGGAAGGGTTGTATAAAAGAGTCTTGTGGGGCAGCGAAGGCCATTCGACCCCCTCATCATTTCTGCTTTAACACTATTTAATCCCAAAAAATATTAGCGGTTGGGATCTCCAATGCACAGGGCAGGAATGGTGAGCACAGGGCATGAAAACCCACCTCCCAGTGACATGAGCGCCAATCACCTCCTCAAATAGCCCGGAACCATCCCCATGCCCAAACCACGGTGAGAACAGTTTTTTTCAGGACCAAATTTAGTCCTAGTTTGGGCGATTTGATCCGCAAACCAAAATGTGGATGGGGATGCGCCCATAGCCTTATAGGAGACCAGAAGATGGAAGTAGGAAAAACTGAGACGTTGAACTGTACATCTAACTCCCAGACTAAAATTAAAAGCTATAGTACCTTGAATTTTTTCCGACGAATTCGTAATGCAGGTGGTACTAACCACTTAAAAAGATCATCAAAAAGTTGCTGATATTCTGCTTGGTCTAGAGGTTCAGGAAGTATACTTAACCATGATGTTACAAGTGGCATCCAGCCCAGTTGTAAAGGCTCCAAATAAATCATTCCACAACGACTGACTGTAGCAGGCTATAGCAGAAGAACATAATTACTCCTAAGTATATAATCATATCTTCACTTTCAACTCCAGAAAAAATATTTTTAGAAAAATATTGTTTTTAACATACTGAAGCCTGAGACAGGTCCATGGCTTCAAATATAAGGCTCATCTGAGGTGACATCTGAATGATTTCTCCACTCATCAAACAAAGCTAAAAACAAAAATAGCAAAACAAGCCAATTTCAGATAATATAGATTATATTTTGAAGAGATTTTAAAAATGTGAACAGAACAGAACATACAGGCTGTAACAAACAAACCTAGAACATAAGAACATAAGAGGAATCCTTCTGGATCTGGCCAGAGTCCATCTAGTCCAGCATCCCATTGCACACAGTGGCCCACCAATTGCCCATGGGCATCTCCAGCAGAGACAAGGGCAAACGTTATCCTGCTATCAAATCCCAGCAAACAGCCTTAGAAACATCCTATTTGTCCCCCCATCCAGAAAGATGTACTTAGGCATCCATTCTAGTCGCCATATAATTTTGCTTTGTACACTAATGCTTGAAAAACGTGATGAACCAAATGGAATCACCAAAACACAGGCTGCCTCCAGACAGCAGCCAAATCACCCACTAGCAAGGGATTTTGATTCCCTGCACATGGGACCAAAAGCGTGAACAATGTCTGATGTGCATATGTCCAAAATAGTAAACAAGGGAGGTTCTGCTCCATTTTCCCTGTCCTGAACTAACATTGACTTGGTGCTGACTGAGACTTCCAAAATCTGAAAGTAACTCCAACAGCATTTCTGGCTCTGGTGCTTGGTGAGGGTAAGTGCGTACATGGTGCAGGTACAACATGCACCTTGTGTAGTTGATGTGGGGCTCCTGCACAGAAGGAGCCTTTTTGGTTAGGAACTCATCCCCACAATGTTTCTTTGTCGAATCTCCAGTCCAGAATTAGATGCCAAAATGGTATCTCATCCTGGACCTGCTGTGGCCCTGCCTCACCCCAGAAGCAACCCATCCTAATGTGGAATGACTTCTTAAGATAGGGTGCTCCCCCTGTCCCTGGAATAAGGAGGTAAGTGTGGAAAGGGCTATGGAACAATTTTTTTTATACTTTTTTGAGAGTCAATATGTCTGTAAATATGAATGCTCCAGCAGACATCACTGATTTGGACCCTCATTAAATATTCTTCCACATGTCCCGTTAAAACAATATAGGACTTAGGAAGGTACAAAAGAGGCCAACTAAAATTATCAAAGGGCCAAATGAGCTCTTTTATGAGAGGCTGTCAAGTTTGGGGTCTTTTAATCTAGAAAGGAAGGAAAGGGGCATGAGACAGGCTTATAAATTTATACATGATGTGGACGAGTGATTAAAGGACTTTTCCCCTCTCTCCCAAAATACTAGGGTTACTTCGGCCAAGCTAAAGCTCGGGAAAATCAGTTCAAATAAAAGGATGTATTTTTTCATACCATACAAAGCTTGTGAAAATAGGCTGCTGGATTAGATTGCCCACTGATCCACTCCTGGAGAACATTTGTTATGTTCTTTAAGGGAGAGATTTTAGATTTTCTAGGCTGAAGCAATGAAATTATGATAACTGAACTTGATGACTTAAAGGCACGGAACCCGTTTAGGTTTACGCTAATTGTATCACAGCTGTATCATGCAAAGCCAGACAAAAGGGCAACCCTCCCCCCCCCATTCCTGTTATTCAGGAATAAGTGATACTCCCCAGCCTCTGATCAAAGGGAGATTCACTGGTGCGCTGTACACTACAAACTAAGAGGATGAACTGGTATGGGCCAGTACCAGGATCTTTCAATTTACATCCCATACCACTGGTTAATCCTGTCCTGTGTAGATGTAGAAATTTCTGAAATTGACAGTTGTGCCATGACACAAAAGTTCACTAAATGCCATCTGCCATATTTCAGATCTTAAGGAAACCTGAGAAGCCAAGTTAGTGCTATCTTAAACATCAACTCGTTTGGACATTGGCTAAATAGTTCTCCATTGACTTAATAATTTTAAATTTATATTGTTAAATTTAATAATGCTAAATTTGTTGGAAATATTTACAGTTGCTTTCATGTCTATGTATACATGAACATCACCTTTTTGTTGTCATCCAACACAGTGTTCATGCTCTCTATCCAAAGAGTATCAATAGGACCATCAAAAATGACCCATTTGCGGTCAGGTGTCTCAGTTAAAGCAAATTCTCGAAACGTATTAGCAACAATGCCATCTGTCCACTAAAACAAAGAAGAGTCTTTTTAAATAGTTGAAAGAAGCAATGAAGTTATCTTGTCATCTAAATATAAATATAATAGAGAATTTTATTATATAATATGCATAAACACAGATGCACTTAAATGTTTCATGTATTCCTGGGCATACAATAAACTAAACCACTAGACTGCATTGAAAGGAGGGCACATTTAAACATTACATTCTTTTCAAATTTATAGCATAAAAGGGATGGGGACACATATGTGATTGCATATACACTCCATTTTCGTTTGTAGTAAGTAACTTGTTCAGTGATGTTGTATACTGCTTGTCATCTCAAATGAAACTTTGTCATCTCTTCTTGCAAAATTAACTACTAAGACCACTAAGAAAGAGATCTCTCAGTTCACAAAAAATGTGTACAGTACACTAATGCAAAAAAAAGTTTGAGGAAAATGTTGGGGATGGGTGGGCTTCTATAATTCATAAACCCTAATGAAGTCTGAACATGTTGAGTGGTCTTGTAATGTTCACTGCATGTTGAGAACGGGGATAGATTTGGGGGAGGGAAGAATGAAATGTCCTGACAGAGTGGGAGGCCACTGCTGAGACTCCTGTAGGAGAGCAATCTATGGAACACATTTTGTTGCAAGTTCCGCTTGTCACCAGATGCACAGCTATAACTGGATGTGTGTGACAGAAGCTGCCTCTCCTCCCAAAGGGCTACCTGCTCTGGGTGCATAGAATCATTCAGAAAAGGGATCAGTGCTCACAACCCTGTGTAGGGTTGCCACTTTACTATTGCTGGGGGAAAGATTCTTGAGCTCATTCCATATTTGCTATTCTCTTGTTTAGTTTGGAACTAAAACATGTCAAGATCTACCTCCTTCTGTCAAGCAATTCTGCTTCAGCTATCCATACAGGCATGTTCTATTACTTGGAAATCAACAGAATAGTGTAAAGAACCCACTGTTCACAGTACTTTAAGGGGAGGGGGGTTTCCACTTACCTCCCTTAATCTGGATCTAAGATTATCTGGATCTAAGAAATGGGTCCTTCATCTAATCCAGATTTAGAAGATCTGGGTCAAAGGAAGTACCTGATGCATCTCCACGGACAATGTAGCACCCAATAGCAAGTGGGAACACCGGAGCACCCATGTGGGGCACCCGTCTGTACCCAAGTGGGAGGTGTCCGTCACATCACGTTTTGGGGGGACAACACATCTAATCTGGATTTGATGCCTGAAGACTGGATTGTAGACCCCTTTAATGGGGTCCACAGGAAATCTGGATTATAAGTCATGAAGGATCTACAGTATTTAACCCGGATTTCCCTAGTACAGGTGTGAACAAATCAGGTTCTAATGGGGTCTGCTGTGGAAACAGGGTCTTCCTACTCTGAGCCTAATGGGTCCCTACTGGGTACTTAATGGATACTTAGAGCTAGTGGACACCCCCCGCCCCCCTGTGTACTTTGAATGAGAGATATGAATTATATATATTTTTAATATTCTTCAGTTTTGCAGTTTTGGGGTTGCTATCCCATGTTCCATAGTTCTGTGAACCTGAGCTTTTGTATATAGGTCAGCTGGTGCATGTTAATGCTTTTAAAGCTACAGTTTTAACAGTCAGTCCAAATGGAATGCTGGCACGTTAACCCATCCTGTCCCGGTTTAACGGAGACCCTCAGAGAAGTCTACATTCTAACTTACCTCAACTTGACATACTGCAGATAAGTGGACTACAACTAACAACGTCCTTCACTATTTCTGGAAGAGGTTCACAGAGTGCTCCGAGGAAGGCATTCTGAATTGACAAAACCCTGGCCGGGAGACTTTATTATACCCACACATTTCAGGCTTTGCAGATCACAACATGGTTCGGGAGTATTTGAGGGAAATTTCTAACCACAGCCTTACCTTGCCCCTCCATACCCATGTTCACTGACTACTGGTAGGCACTGAAGAAAATTGGACTCAAACAAAATCTAAAGAATAGGAAGTTAGGGGAGCTATAACCAGTTCCCTGTGCATCAACTGGCTCATGCACTGGCACACAGCATATTTATTTATTTATTTACATTTTATCCCACGCTATACCCTAAGGTCTCTGGGCAGGTAACAACATCTAGAATCAAACATTATTGAAACAATAACAGTACATATTAAAACAATGTAATTTCTGGCTTATTTAGGCAAATCACCTGTAAGCGGCAAAAATACAGCACAGGGCTGTATTTCTGTTAGGTTTATTGTAGAGTATATTAAACTTACTTCATGTGATACTGGATCAAAGCGTCCAAACAGCTGTCCCATAGTGATTGCTTTTGGATTCACAGTCCTGTGCACCACCTTTTCCTCCTCCCCATAAGAACGTTCATTCATAAGGGAAAGAGTATCTGCCAATACATGTAAAACTTTGGTCTTCCCAGCAAAAGGTTCCCCTACAAGCATGAAACTAAAAAATAAAAATAGTTACTTAGCATCTTGTTTTCAGCCGAGGAGTCCTCTTGACTATTTAAACTACATAAAAGGCAGCTTAAGAAAGTGCAGCAAGCACTTCTAGGTAACAACAATCCTTCAAAGACATCCAAGCAGCATGGTGAATTGCTCTTCAACATCGTTGTGCCACAACTGCAGCTAAGGTTTTGCTGCCCTTTGCAGGTAAGACTGAGTTGTCTTTCCCATCTCCATTTGAAATTATTCTTGGAAAGCATTGTCAGAAAATAAATAATCGGTTTAGAGAGCGGCTGAAGATTTGCATACCAGAGTAATTTCAGATTTTGTACTGTTTCTGGAATAAAGTTCCTGAAAGTGAACTAAAAGTGTCCTATTCTCATGTGGATTAAATGAGTTCGCAGTCCATTTCACAGTGTTCAGACAGTTTTATTTTAGAAAGTGGGAAGGAGGAACTAAAGTCCTGATATCTATTGTTGGACTTTTAAGTACTGTATATGCTTCTCCTGTAGTCCTGGACTGCAGATAATACTGAAGGCTGTTTATCACAAATACTGTATACTTACCCATGTCTGACTATCATCATTTCATAAGTCTGTATCATCTTTTCTAGAAAAACTTTAACAGGCTGAACGTTATGCATTTTGCAGCATTCATTTGCACATTCGAGAAACTCCTGAAATGAAAGTAAAGCCCATATTTCCTTTCCTTTTTGCTTTGCATACTGAAGTTAATTTACACACAAGCTCCATTTTCAAAACAAAATCAAACAACTAGCATTCCATCTCTACCTCAAAATATAAATCTTATAGTTGAAATAATTCTCCATTAGCTCACAGAATAATAAAAGGAAATACTGTATATTCTATACTAGCCAGGATGAAAAACAACAGCATTAAAAACAACTTCTACACATGATTGGGAGGATTCCACCAGTAGGCAGAGTATACCAGATTTCTTGTTTCCACGAAGACAAAAGAGAAAAACTGGTGTATCTTTCCCCCCAGAGGAATATTTTCTTTCTTTCTTGAGCTTGAACTGTATATAATCAACAGAATTTCAAAGTTCAGTCCTACGAAAGTCAGTGAGAAAGCTTTATACATTAAGTTGGTAATGAATTATATTCTAAAAAAAGTGTAAAAGAAGAAGCATTTTCCACATTTCATAAAATTTAAGGGAGGAAATTTATATAATGAAATCAAATCCTTATGCTAACCTTCATGATAGATACTTGCACAAATAAAAACTGAATTTGATTCTTTTTACAACTGAAAACAGGCAAATGCATTAGCTAAAATTGGCAAGTGACATAATCTACACATCTACTCACGTTATAGTCAGCTTCAGGAAGTTTGATACCAGGAAATAAATCACTTGTGATGCCCATAAAAAGAGGTATATCGTGTGACAAAAATTTAGGCTCATTTACATCTTTGATTGAACGAAGCAGCTAAAGAAAACAATAAAAGAAGAGCTCAAGAGAAGTATGAACCACTGAGTATTACAGATATTAACTGGACTTGATAGAAATACAAAAAAGCATTCTAAACTTCAGCGTGCATTTAACTAATCTCTTTCTCTAATAGTTAATTAATCAAACTGTTACATTATGATATGATAAAAGTTTCTTTTTTAAATAATATTTTTATTGATTTTCCATAAACTCACAATGAAGAAACCACAACACAAAGAAAAAATGTGACCATGCAGAAATAACTAGACAAAAAAACAAACAAAAGGGTTCTGCCAAAAAATGTAAATAAACAGGATA
>MTQE01001058.1:13110657-13129216 GCA_014337955.1 Aspidoscelis marmoratus
GGAGGTGGGAAAGCAGCTGCGCCAGTCACATCTGCAAAGGATCCAGAGTGAATTGGACATGGTTTGAGAGTAGATTCAAAGTGGATTCAGGGCAGATTTTATGCTTTCAGAGTGGATATGTGATAGGATACATATTGGATACATATGTGTTTGTATCAAATATTCATATGAATCTGTACGAATACATTTGTATCAAATAGAATCATATCACATTTGAAGGGGATCTATTCGAACAAATACAAAATTTCTTACATTTGATTCGATAAGAATCAAATGAAAAAAAAACCCATTCGTGCATATCCCTAGGTGTATCCTGTCCAGTAAGATGAGGATCTAAATATCCAACAGAAATCATACCATTCTTGATCTTGTAATGACATCATGTATGCTCCTCAGCATAATATCTTCCACTTGTATCAGCCATTTCTCCACAGCCCCTCGTGCTTCAGAAGTTGATATGGTTGATATAAATCGCACCCGTTCACCTTCAGTGCTAAACATTGCCATAATGTCCAGATTGGAAAGGAATTCCAGTTTAGCAATGCCCTCAAAACATTTTTTCAGGTGAGGCTGTACTCTGAGAGGGTCTTTAGTTTCTGACAGGATTTCCAACATTTCATCATTAGACAAGAAAAAGAACCTGAAAATAAAAGTTTCTTTAGAATAGGAATGTAGATTAACCTTTGTTTATGTGCATCTGTTTTCCATTACAATATATTAATAACATAATTTATATTTTTACAGTTTACCAATAAAGACCACATAGCATACCGGGGAAAGAAGAGTCGCTTCTTTTCAAGATACGCATTCAGTCCTTTCATTATTTTGTCCAGTAATTCATTACAGTTCTGCAGCTTTTCCAATAAGCCTGTCAATGAAGTAGCAGCAAGAACCTTAAAAGCAACAGAGTATTTTTTTAAAAAAAATCTTTTTATTAGTTTTTTACAATTGTTTTAAATCCCTCCTCCCCCCACCCCCCAAGGGTAATACACAATGCAAAGGTTTTATACCAGTCATTGAAAAGGCTACCCAGTTCATAGTACTACACTGAGAAAAATAAACGCAACTTCAATTTCTCACTTTCACTCCTAAGTTTATTCGCTAAATATATTTTAACTATCATCCATTTTTGTTTACATATTCTAACCCTTTCCAAATTACTTATATAATTCATACGACTATTCAACATTTCTACTGCTATCACATTAATTATATAGTTAATAGACCATTTCGTTCTGTCCTTCCATCCACTAACTATGACTATTTGAGCACATGTTAACAATTCTTCTACTAGTTCCTTCAGTTGGATAGTCAGAAGATTATTTAACTCCATATGTAATACTCCCATTCTCCCTGTTATTATACATTGTATATTCAGTATGTCACTAATTCCCCAGATTTGCCTATTCCTTGTTCTTTTATGCCTATCCTGTAGTAAATTTATTTTTCTAAAATGTTATTTCTTTCTCTCTCACTTTGTCTTCTCATATAAACTTCTAAGTATCACAGCCTTACAAGCTTCCTATACTATGTCTCTAGGCACCACCCCTGTATCATTTATCATATACTAACTTTTTATGTCCTCCTTAAGTTTATTCCTTTCTGCTCCTTCATGTGAACAATGGGACTGTATCTCCAATTTTTCTTTAGTTTCCATCAGACACTTCAATTTTAACTTAGAGGTGCATGATCCGACAACCATATAGGTAGTGTTTTTTTCATCTTTTACCTGTATTTTGTCTTTTTTCCTAAAATGTAATCTATCCTTGAATGTGTATTATGTTTTCCTGAGTAGTATATATGTCTACTTACACCTGATTCTGTGTCTATAAGATCCTGTAATCCATATTTATCTTTATTTAGCTTTTTATTTCCTTTACATCTCTGTGAAATTAATTCCATATTAGAATTTCCCGCTATCAGAACTTCTCCCTCCACATATTCATTCACCTTTCTTAGTACTTTCTTAATGTATTGTTTCTGACTGGCATTCAGACCTTATATTGAAACTAATGTTGTTTTCATATTTTCCAATAACCCTTTCACCATTACCCATCTTCCCTCTTTATCTCTTTTAATATTTAACAACTGAAAATTTAAACTATAGCTACCCCTCTGGCATTGTTGGTTCTCCTGGATTCAAAAATATTATTCCAATTGCCATTATTTAATAAATACATTCCATTCTGTCTCTTGTGAGTCTCTTGAAGAAAAATCACCTCTGCTCTATGTAATTGTAAAAGTCTTGCCCTTTTTACCAGAGTGTTTAATCCATTTACATTAATTGAGATACATATAATTTCCCTCATATATTTTTCCATTTCCCATTTATAACCTTTTCATAATTTCCCCCTTTTTTTACCCTCTTTCTCCTCCCCTCAGGTCCAGTCTATTTGTGATTGCCTTGATGATCGGGGAAATGGAGGTTGCAAATGCAACAAAAATCAAGCCATTATGCAGCCTGCCTTGGCATTCTGAAACAGGGTTGGAATTATTTCTGTCGAAATGGCAGAAAATTAAAAAAACAAGCCATTCTCCACTATGCCTTTGCGATCTGCATTTTAAAAAGTCAGTGGCTGTGACCTTCAATAGACAGGACAGGGACAGCAATCACACTCCACCTCCCAATGATGTGAGCAGAAATCTCCTCCCCATTATCCCACAAGCGTCCCCATGTGCATTCCTGGCTCGCTGAGCAATGTGTGCTGGCTCACTAAACCATGCCGAGACTTGTTTTAACAGGTATCAAATCTGGCACACTTGTGGCATGGTTTGGGGGGATTTGGTACGCTTTTTGTGTGCCAAATCCAAAGCCCATGGGGATGGAACACGCCAATCCCGTGCTCAGAACCGTGGTAAAGTTGCATGGGGACACAGCCAGAGAGCTGCAAGTCAGTCTCCAATGAAAAACTTGAGCCAAACGGTTGAGCTTCTACCTTCCTAAACTGCCTGATCTCTTGCTACCTCAAATTCAGTTACTGCGATTCTTCATGTGCTTAATCGCTGAGTAGGTCCCATCTACTCCATCTTGGAACAAGGCACCAAAATCTTTCCAATTGATTGTAGGAATCATCAGTAATCCTTGTGTCTATTGGTCAACTATTAAGTGGCCTGTGAGCACATCTTCCTTCAGTTAGCTGTATAGTGAGCAGGAAGAAGTGGATCCTGCCTGGAGCTGGCAACTAAAATGTTCCCTTTCACAGAAATCTGAAATGTTCTGACAACACAGGATGTTTTATTCTGAATCTAGAACACTCAAAACAAGATGTTTAATATCAAAAAGTTTTATACAGTACATCCCTAACAGGTGCCTGTGGTACATTTATCCCATCTGTTAATCACACTCGGCTTATTAGTATTTTACCTTTGGGTCTTTGGCACAGTATTTCATAATGTCTCTCCAGTATCTGTCTACTGTCTGGAATTGACGCCCCTCCTCTGGCATCTGTTGCATAATATCCTCCGAAGAAAATATTGGTTCTAAGTAAAGCCACTGAGCCTGGACTTTCAACCATTCATCAATTGTCTCTTGAATCCTAACCAAACGATCTTCCCATTCCTTAAAAATACATTAGAGTGATTAGACTAGATCCTGTAGCATTAGAAAGGAAAAGGGCACAGAAATAATACTATTTATATTGTAATGCACTTTAGACCAAATGCAATATTGAGAAAGACTAAAGCTTTCTTCTTCATTAGTTTCAAGGACTGTGCTGGGTTTGAACTACCTCCTTTAGCCTGAAGAAAAGAAGGACTCTTCCATCACTCTTGGGGGATGGTTTAGTGGTGGCAACCTAAACTGCCCTTCCCCCTGGCTGTCTCTCTCTCTCTCCAGCTAGATACAGCTACTCTTAAGGCCAGGGTCACACCCTCACTTTAAACCTTCTTCAGTCATCTTGTGACTACCTGCAGTTGAGCCTCCTCTATGGTGGTACCCTCTGCAACATTCTCTCCTCTACTCATATTTGATTTTCAGGCACCAACTGCAGACCTGACATTTCCAGGATGAATATTTTTCCCTCTTCAGTTTGATTTTAGTAATATTTTCATGAGGGTATGGTCTCATGCAAGCAAAACGTTCAGCTGGAGTTTTACAGTGTATTTTCTTTTTCATTAGACTATATGTGTATCCAGAGATACAAGGGGGAAAAGCTTACTGAGGAAAGAGTTTCTGTATATTCTTATGTTCATTGACAGTCCTAGTTTAATAACTTAAAGTGACAGAGCTAGTTGACCCTTTTGAAAGTTCACAAATTTGAAGGTGAACCAAAATTTAGCCTTCACAGTATCATCTATGAGCATATGAATAGATATCCTCATCTGAGGGGGGCTACTGTAAACACTTTGCTGACCACTCACCAGCCACTGGGTAGGACAAGCAGACCTGTAAATTAACATTTACAAATACCTTGATTTGGGTTTCAAATGGCTTAATGAAGGGCGATCCTCTCATTGTTTGTGTTTTAATAATCTGGTCATCTAGAATAGTTTGAATTTCATCGACTGCACATAAAATATTAACTCCAGTCTCACGATACAAACTTATTTGAAAGGAAATTGATTCCCAGGTATCCATCATAGTGTGCATTGCTTTCTCTAATGAGAATTCCTATGGCAGAGTAGAAATAAAATACATTATAACTGAACTGAGTTAGATTCTGTGCTAAGGTGAAAGAGATAATGTTTATTTTTACCTTACTTGCTCCCACACTAATTGTTTCAAATTGTTCTAGGTAAGAAGTCAGGTTTAGCTTTAAAACTTTTCTGAGAGTAGTTCCAGAATCTGGTGTCAAGTCATACCCAACAATATTTGACATTTGTTTCCAGTGACGAGTTCTTATGCCTGGGTTACAAAGGATAGTTACCAAAGGGATATTTTCCTAGGTAAAAAAAAAAAAACACACATGGAGAAAAAATAGTTTAAAATAAACCTTTGTACTTCAAATTAACTTGGAAATTTTAGTTAGAACAATTTACTGTTGTTAGTGGTGCCTATGTGATTAGATAGTTTTTTGTCCAGTGTTACAGGACAGATATGTTGAACATTTCTAGCAATTTAGTCCAAATCTCAGTTTCAATGTGTTGGCTGAGCTTTGAGTATACTCAGTAATCCTAGTCAGAAGTTATGCATCCACACCTCCAAGATCACCTATTTGCTGATGTTGTGGTATTAAACAGCTCTGACAGCCCTTAACTCCTACAGATAGCCATTTTCTTCTGGCAATAACTTGGGTTATGAGGGCATGTAGGGTTAGGAAGGAGGGTTAGGAAGGAAATGGATTGCATGATATCATGAATCCAAATTCATCTTAAAATAGGCAGTAGTTACCAAATTGTGAAACTGCCTAGAAGTGCCCATGGAGGCTTCTGTGTGGTCAACCAGGACTCAGTCATTATTCAGTGCTACCCAGCAACAACAACCAGGCCGTGGTTACACCATAATACATATCTGAATAGAGACTGTACTGGGTCTTGAGAGATTACAGGTGAAAGTCTGCATCTGTTTTTATACAGATTTTTTATTTTATTTTTTATTATTTATATTTCTATCCTGCCCTATACCTGAAAGTCTCAGGGTGGGTAACAACCTTAAAATTCAGCATATCAAAAAACCTATATTAAAACAATAATAACCATCACAACATTTAAAATCCAACATGTTAAAAACAATGCAATATCAGTTAAAACAGTAGTGTTTGGAGTGGGGGAAAACATAGCCAAAACATTTATCCACTATACAGATTATCCCAGCGCTGAGTCCCAATGGATTCAGATAAAGGGAAATAACTTGGACCCTCACCGGAGCCAGGAGGCCCCATCACTGCTCCCACTACTGCCTAGAAAATGGTAAGCTTTGGCAAGCCTCTGCTCCTATTCTTGCCCCTCCGTCCCCCCTCCCCAGTGTTGAGACTCCCTCTGCCCTGCCACTGCCATGTCAATCCCCCTCCCCCTGCCCCCTCATCAAGACTCCCTCTGTCCCACTGTTGATGCGCCAATCCTCCTCCCCCAGACTCCCTCTGCCCTGCCAACGCTGCCTCCCAACTCCCCCAACCCCAATAACCCTTGGTATTGCAACCCCCACCCCCCTGCAACCACCTGCCTTCCTTGTCCATCCTGGAGATAGACTAAAATAATATGGTACACCTGTGGCCTAAGGCAGTTAGCAATGATGTAATTCCAACATAAGAAGTCACAGCCTATGTTATTTAAAACATCTGCATGAATATAATCTTATTTTCTACACCTATTTGTGCAACACACAACAGTTTCCAGTGTTTTCCTGCATGAACACATAATAAATGTAAGCACACACATGTTGAAGGATACATAGCTTTATTTTTATAAATACAGTACTCACTTTAAACTCTTTAATCTGTTCCATCACTGCAGTACACATTGAAATAGTTGGACTGTCCTTCTTTTCTTCTTCTACTCTTTCTTCTACTACTGCTCTGCGTTGCATTGATTTTTTTCTTTCTATTTCAGCTTTCTTTAGTTTTTGTTGAAAAAACCTTAGTGTTTTGTAAATTTCTCGAAAAAATTCATCTACCTCAGTTTCCATGCTTTCCCCATTGAGGTCCAAGAAAGCTCCATCCATCCATCTAGAGAAGGAAAATCTCAATTTATTTCTTTACATTGCCCACACTGTGAATAAACTCATTTGTAACATACAAACCATCAAGTCATACAAAGGAACATTAGACAATATTAATCTGGTGGCTCTATATAGCAAAATTATAGAAACATTTGGTTAAGAATGGTTGATTATAGTTTAAAAAATAAGGTAACTTAGAAAATACTAATATTTGAATATTAAGATGTAACAATTATAGTGAAGAAATGTTACATGATAGCTCAGAAAATATTAATATTTGAATATTATAATTATAGCAAGAAGACAAAGATGTAACATGAACAGATTGATTATAAATTGTTATGGTAAAATAGTAAAATGGTAAAATAGTGAAATTGTAGCAAGAATATTAATAGGTATAGAAATGTTATGATGATATAAACTCATTAATAGAAGGAAGGGCAAATGATAGTAGTAGTATTATGCTAAGAATTCCTGATTACAGCTTAGTAAATAAAGGTCATCCTTTTTAACAACTATCTACAAAAATGGCAATAATTAGAAGTGGTTTGGTGATAAATAAGTGGTCTGCTGATAAACAGAAAGAGACAGGGAGCAGACGAAGAAGAAAAGGAAGAGAAGATGTTGGAAAATGGAAGAAGTCACCAAAAGAACAAGAAGATAAATAAACATTGTTTGATGTTAATGGCTAATTATTTATTTTAGGTTGTTAAAGAAAATCCTTTTAATAAAGAATACATTTTTTAAAAGTCATACAAAGGAACAAAAGGTTAGGATTCCTGTACAGTACAAAATGAATTCAAAGAATTATAAATCACTAGAAATATTAGATATTGGAAGCAATTAACTTCTTAAGGACAGGGTTTGTTTTCAGATTCAAAGTGGTAACTTTATATTGCATTTTGCAGATAATATTACTCTGATGGCAAAAAGTAAAAAAGAGTTAAGGAGCTTCTTGATAAGGGTGAAAGAAGTGCAAAAGCTGCTTGCTTGAAACACAACATTAAAAGAACTAAAATCATAGCATCCAGTCCCATCACTACCTGGCATATGGGAGGGGGAAGAAACAGGCCTTTGATGTTTAACTTTCTCTAACTATTGTCCTGCCAGGGAAGGTTATGTTTTCAATATATATTTAGGTTATTGTATATATATTATATTTCTATTGTTGTGATCCACCCTGGGACCTTCAAGGGAAGGGCGGGATATAAATTTGTACATAAAATAAATAAATATTGAAGATGAAGCTCAAATAGTTTGGCCACATAATGAGATAGGATTTATTGGAAAAATATCTGATGCTGGAAAAGATTGAAGGCAAAAGGGGACAGGGGAGAGGATGAGATGGATAGTGTCAAGACAGCAATGAACATGAGCTTGAACTAAAGGCCTGTCAGTGGAGTCACAAAGAGTTGGACACGATGGAATGACTGAACAACAAAGAATCAGTGGATTCTGTAGTCACTCACTTTACTCAGGACTCCTTTATACGGAGTTGGCACTAATACTATGACAATCCCAGTTACCACCCTATACATTCTGGTGAGTTATTCCTAGGAAAAAAATTGTAAGGTCCTATTTAAAAAGGCATTGCCCTTCAACCAGCATTGGGGGTCTACCAGATCCGCTGAAGTTCCACATTCCACAAGAGATATTGAAGAGCAGGAACTGATATTTTGATTACATTAGATTCACCTAACAAGACTGATCCCAAGACAATTGAAAAATACAGTCGGGAAAAGCAACCATTCAAAGCTTCTCAGGGAAGTATTGTTTTGCTGTGATGGTTTAACACAAGTTACATAATTTGTACCCAAAAATAAATTATAAACATATGAGTTGTATCACTTTGTAATCCACAACAAACTAAAATCTAAGCTGTAACTGATAAAAGGTTGAACATCATGGCTTTATAAGCCAGGTTTGCGTACTCAAGTACTGCATAAACAAAATTACTGAATACATAGCACAGTTTAAAAGAAAATGTTCAAATATTTTTCTTTGGCAAACACTTTTGCCATTGCAGCCATTATTTCACTCACACAATCCATGCACATAATTACCTTTTCTCAGTCCGTTGCCATTTTAATATAAAAGCAAAAAGTTTTTGATAGGGTTCTATATTAACTTTTAATGTCTCCAAGTCTGGATATTCAGTCAGCTCCCAATTAAAAAGCTTCTCTTCTTTATTAATAAAAGCAACAACTTCATCAGCATCTTGGATGCGTTTCTGCAGTGTTCTCATGTCAGTTACATACTGAAAATATAATTAACTTTCTTAAGAATACTTAGGCAACAGAGCAAGTTATGAATTGAACCGCAACACTATGAAAAACTAAGACAGATGTCAGAGGTTTCAAAAGCAGAATACCTTTTATTTATTTTGTTTGTTTGTTTGTATTTTTATTCCACCTTATGCCCAAGGGTCTTGGGGTGGGTTACAACATATAAAATGAACACATTAAAACCAATAACTTATTAAACATATTAAAACCATGGCAGTGCCTGAATGTGGGGAGGAAAAGGCTGTTCCTTTACTTAGCCAAAGACCAGGGTAAAGAGGCACGTCTTCATAGCTCATCCAAACACACAGAGTGCACGTGCCCAAGCATGTGTTGCACCAAATAGAAATCGGATTCGGGAGGAACCGTCCCCATGCATTTTTGATTTGGTCCGATTTTCCCAGACCAAACTGCCCAAACAAGGACCAAACCAAGACCAAATTTGGTCCTGGAAAAAACTGTTCTTGTCACCGTTTATAGCTTGGCACACGTTGCTTTGGAAGCCAAGCCTGCACTATCTGGGGAGGAGATTAGCTTGGTTTTTCTCCCTTTTCTATGGCAAGCAATCCTCCCCCCCCACCCCCACCCCCCACCCCCCATTCACAATCACAAAGGCAGGCAAGGCACTGGCTTGATTTTTCTCCCTTCTCCACGGCAAGCAATCCCCATTCATGGCCAAGGCAGGCAGGCTCCCAGGTGAAGCAGGGGTGCACAATACAGCTCAGTTGCATGGGGACAGCTGTATACAGCCTGTGTTAGCGGTGATGACATGGGGACGGGCAAGATCAGGTTTCAGTCCCACACCCAGTCACAAATGAGCCCAAATCGCACCAAATCATTTGTATGGGAATGCAGCCAGAGTGATGGTGCCTGATGTACCTTAGGAAGGAGACTATTCCACAGTCTGGGAGCCATCACTGAAAAGGCCCTATCCCAGGTGCCCACCTCTTTTGCTGCTGTGAGTGGCAGTACAACCAAGAGGGCCTCCCTTCCAGATTTTAGAGCATGGGCAGGTCGATATGGAAGAAGGCGTTCCTTTAGATATTTTGGGCCCAAGTCTTTCTATAGTGCTTTTTAAAAAGCTAAGGGTTCAGTTTGAGCTCCTGGGCACAGGATTGTCTGGATCTTGCACCTTAGGAAGACTCTTCAGCCACACAGATGTGTGACGTGACTCTGGAGCAATTCCACAGCAACCTAAGACCTGTGTGGCTCTTACAAGAATTACTATTTCTTAAAAACATGCAAGCAACACATTTGAAATACAAGGCAAAGTACAGACAGTTTCTAAAATCAAAAAAAGAAAATATTTTTATACCTTCCATAACTAGAAACTGGGGAAAATATTGAGAAAACACAAAGCAGGCAGGAGTGGCCACTGTGTGGGGGAATACCAACAAACATCAGGAATTTGTGAATCCCAGTTTGGCACTGTTGCTTGAAATTCCAATCATGAAGAGAAAGGGCGACATAACAAAACTGGGTTAATGGACATGGGGACACATTTCATACTTGTAACAGTTCTTAGAGTGAGGGAAGTAGAACTTAACCCATTAGTGACCAACTCATCTGAGATCCTCCTGAGAATGGGATGGGAAAAACGTGCCCTATACCTTTTCCAGAGGGTTTTGTAATATGGCATTGGGAGACCGTTTTATACAGTTTCATTTTATGTTTGTACTTGCCCTCTGCAGAAAGACTCAGGTAGTGTAACAGTAGATTATTAATGAGTAGTAAATAAATAAGATATAAAAATCCACATATTGCTAGACAATTTTTAAAATTTCTAACAAGAGAAACATTTTGTAACATACAAATAAAATAGAATCCCAAGCGTTGCTACTTCCACATCAAGCAAAGATATAGCTGTTGGGCATGTTCAAGGTTTCACCATGCCACCATTTGCTAAAAATATAATGACTTCTTTTCTCATGTAATGGAACTTAACAGTGAAAGTTAGTAGCCTAGTACCAAATACCAAGCTGTTTTGAATTCTTACGGTGTTCTTGTCACCTCAGTTTTTACGGAACAGCCTTATCCAAGCTAATTTAAGACTTGTTAAGATCAGCGTAATTTGCCCTCAGACTAAGGTAGATTCTTCAGCCTGGGGAGAAGCCAGCCTGCCCACAGCCAACACGTACCTGCGTTCCACCACTCTGGGACCTGGAGTGATCATCTGCTGTTAGATTGTCTCGGTGGTCAGATTTCTTTAAGAGCTCTTTTAAAAGTGATTAGATAGACAGGAATGAGTGCCTGTCAGCCCAACTCTGCATTTCATTCGGAATAGACAAGAGTATCACGCTGTAACATGTGGATGCTGTTCACAAAGTCAGTGCTCTTGTGCAAAAAGTAACATTGCTTTTTTATCATTAGAAAAATGCTACTGTTGGCATCAACTGATAATAGGAATTTCTCTAATGGAATGGAGTTGGACATGCTTATTTGAAACTCCTTGAAGTATAATTTATAATTAGATTGAGGTGGTGTAAAAAGGCTCGCTTTCAAGTTTTATTCAACAATTGTGAATATAGAAAGCCTATCTTTGCCAAACTGATAGAAATAAGATGTTTTGGATTACAACTCCCATAAACTGCAGTCAACTTTAAGCAAAGAGACTAATTTAAGCAATGCTTGTGACCGATTGAATCAGAATTATAATGTGAAATAGCTGCTTGCCTTCCTGGACTCATGTCTGCTTATGGATTTCTATGCATAATTAGTTTCCCACTATGAGAACAGGTTGGTGGTTTAGATGGATCATCTTTCCTTACGCAGATAATGCCCACTGCAACAGAAATATTTCTGTATTCCTTGTGCAAAGAACAAATCCCTTTTATGCCACATGGAACAAACCTGTTGCATGCGATCCAAATCTGAATATTCGGTAAATTCTTGCATACGGCGAGTCTGTCTGTCTATTTCCAATATCAGTTTCTCACGTTTGGCTAGTAATTCACTTTCACCTTTACGTTTAGACATTTCAATAATCTATAATAAAGATAACCAATAAATAGCAATCTTCAATGAGGCCTGACATTTTTTAAAAAAATATTCTCTTGCAAAATTATGGACACCTTCAACTGATTTAGACCTAGTTTGCAAGATGGTTTAAGGCAGAGGTATTTTTCACTCTACAGTCCAAACAATTTTGAAACCCTGTAATATATAAAGTAAAAATGAATATACTTACATCATCATTTTCATCAAAGACTGGATTAATATTTTGAGGCCATAATAGGACAGTTGCATTCAATTCCAAGTCACAAGGGTCAAATATATAAACATCTAGTAGGTAGTTCATCCGTCGCTGACACTCCTAAAAAAAGGTAAATACTGTAGTTTATTTCCAGGTTTATATAAGCTGATATTTTAGCACTAACTAAAATAAAAAGTCACAATTTCTTGCAGTCTGTATTTATGAAGTCTCTCTACAACACAGCACTGTAGAGAAAAAGTGGAAATTTACTCCTCTCACTCCAGAAAGAAATAAACAAGAATTCCTTGCAGTTCTCTAATGTTTTGTGGCAGGTCTTCATAAGAACGTAAGAGGAGCCCTGCTGCATCAGGCTGCAGCCCATCTAGTCCAACATCCCATCATGCATAGTGGCTTGCCAAGTGCTTAAGGGCATCTCAAGCAGAAGATGAGGGCAAAACCTTCATGTGCTCTTGAATCCCAGCAAATGGCCTTTGGGGGCATCCGGCCTTGGAGGATGTACCTGGGGATCCTTTCTAGCAGCCATTGATACACTTTAGTCTGGGCTATGTTGGACTGAGTATAAAGAATACTAAGGCAAATAACCATGGCACTTTTAATTTTACTGTTTGCTTCTCACTGATATGAAGATGTAAGAAGTAGTGGAGGAACCCAAGTCTCCCGAACAGGAATGTTCATGTTGTCACAGCTCCATGTCTGATTACTTTGAATGCATTTAAAATTATTATTACCTATTGTAAATTTAATTTTTAAAAATAGCTGTAAACATGTAAGATGACTTACCTTGATCCTCTCATACAGCGCATGAATACCTACAGTCTTAGCCTTGTCTATATATACTATGCTTTCCATCATTTCTTCTGTTGTCTCAGGAACTTTTAATGCACGTTTTTTAATAGTTTCAAACTCACTGCATATCCTAAAAAAGAAATATATATGTATGTATCTTGATTATTTTGATTCTCTCTCCTATTTCTAGAGACTTGTAGTTGGTGCCATAGTATATGTAAGGAACTGAAATGTTCAGCATGACTTGACTTGATTCCACTTACCTGACTGAGTTGTTGGAGATATAACTAATTTGGGAAGATAATACTAAGTTGTTTTTGGAGCTCTAGTCACCTATAATTACCCTACTGAAGCTGTTTTCAAAGTGTTTCATGACAACATCCCTTCAAATATCCCCAGAAACAATCAAATCCTTAAACTGACACCTGTTAACTTATTTATAAATTATATGGAGTCAGGTGTTAGGACTGCTAGAGAACCTTAACCAGAGGTCACACAGTGAAGCTTAATCTTGGAAGAATCAGGAGAAACAAAAGGAATTTTAAAAATACATAATGCATTGTTATACTTTGGTATTTGCTTCTGAGAGATATTATGTTGGCTAACAGCTTGGTTTATTATTTTTAGTACCTTTTTTAAAACTTGTTTTCATTGTTGAAACTTGCCCTAAGACCTTTTGGTATTGGGTGCAATAACAAAGAATATTACTGCTATTGCTGTTGTTCTCTCTCTTGACTCTCTTTTCCTTCCCCCCCTTTTTCCTTTTTCTCCTCTTTGTCAAGATCATCATTCTCCAGATATTATTTTCTTTGCTAACATCCATTTTGTTCATACTGTTTAAGATTTTTGCAATTTTTCAAATAGTTTATTTTATTTATTTATTTATTTATTTTTTGAATTTGTATCCCACCCAAGGTCTCAGGGTGGGAAACAGCATTTAAAATCAAACATATTAAAACAATAACAGGATAAAAACAACAGTGCCTGCAAGTGCGAAGGGAAAGCGTATCCCCATTTAACTGAAGGCCAGGGAAAAGAGGTGCATCTTCAATGCCTTCCTAAACATATACAATGGAGGTGATAGACGCCCTCAAGTGGGAGACTATTCCACAGCCTAGGAGCCATCACTGAGAAGGCCCTCTCTTGGGTGCCCACCCCCTTGCTGCTGAGAGTGGTGCTACTGGTGAGAGTGCTACTGGTGGCCTCCCCTCCAGATCTTAAGGCACGGACAGATCGATGTGGGAGTAGACGTTCCTTCAGTTGCTCTGTACTGTTTTAGCAGCAGGCATGAAGAAGCTTTGTTCATGAGGGAGGCAAGCTGGCAAAGCCAGCACTGCCTGAATCTGAATCTGGCACTTTGAAGGGTGCTTGTACGATTAGGTAGCCAGGCACTCAAGAATGTTCACAAGATTAATAACCTTTACCTTGGAAAAGCAGAGTCTTCCTGAGGGCTTTTATCCATAGAAAAATCAAAATACACCAGGTGAAAATGCTCGCCCCAGACTGCTAGCATGTAGGCGATGAGCAAAAGCAATTATAGAATAACTGTCATCGCCGGTTTGTTTCCTTTTATGTGTGGCATTTGCCAACAATTGTGGCCAAAGAGTCATCTGAGGTTAATCCTATGCTGTCCTGGTTTACTAGGAGGCCCTCAGAGATATTTCTTGTAATCTATAATTTCTTTCATAACAATACATTTGTTGGACACACTCCCCAGTAAAAGGGAATTTCAGCTACTGAAATTTAAGCACATCCTTAGAGTAAGATTATTTGTTTTCACTTAACACAAGGTAACCATGAGAAATCTAGCCTCACGGGCAGTCCAAAAAACTACTCACTTTTCATTTTCTTCATTGTGATTGACGACTATGACATTTAGTAATTTATGTGCAAAACTTTTTGCCTTTTCACTCAATCCATGCTTCAAATCTTCACAGTCTAAACGGATCATAGGAAAATGAGCTATCATTGGCAGGCTCATTATTTCCTTTCCAAGGCTGAAAAATTCATCTATAAGCTGCAGAACAACATTACATTTATTAATTGTAGCATCAAGACTTAAGTACAAGTACTAGGCTTTTAACTGGCAAGGTTCATCTATTTGAAGCCCTTTGTTAAATTTAAAAAGTGCTTTCAATTAATCAAGCTGCAGAGTTTTAGAGACTTTTAAAAATTTAAAACAGCCATTCCCTGCTTCTTATTTTAAAACTCAAAGCATGTATATTAATTGCTTCACTTCCTGAATATGCCTGGGACATGTGTTCCCCACCTGCACTCCCCACAACTACACAATCATGTTTAAATTGTCTCTCATCCTGTCCTTCATCTGTCCTTGATTCTTTTTCAGGAAGTGGTAGAAGTCTATGTACTTCTTCCTTCCTCAAATGCCAAGATTCTGAATAGCCAAGATAATTGATCTATACTTCCAGATTTGCAAACTGGATTTGCTAATAAGAAATAAAAATTACCTCTGCGTATTCATCAAAACTATGATCTTCAGCTATAAACGTTTTTATACGGACATCTGCAGTACCATCTACTAACCAGCCATATTTCTCAACTGCAAGGCAACCATAACCTAAGTTTAACCAATGATATTTATGGTGAATTCAGAAACATTGTGTTGCAAAATCCATTTTAAAACATTTACCGTAAGAATCAAAATGTGCTTTGGGACCTTTCAGGTTCTCACGAACTGCGGTCCTGAGTACGGAGGATGCCCAGTTTATAACATGCTCAGGAAGTTCAGTGTCAATAGTAGTTACTGTGGTCCCACCTCCTAACCAAGAATTTATTGTCTGGATGTTCTGTTTAAAAAGCATATAAGAGTTACCCACTGCCTTTAAGTAATGATTTGGTGATGTGTATCCTAAATGAAATTTGTAAGAATGCAACAGTTCTTGAAATTTCTTCATCATCTTAGACCAATCGGCAATATAATTTTTGAATTATAAGAGAATAAGATCCATCGAATGTTGTTTTATGTCACCTCACTCCTAGCAAAGGCACCTTAAGGGAATGAAGTTTCCCAATTAGCTCCCTGGACAGCCTGATTAAGGTGCCTTTACTGCCCAATGAAGATGCAGCCCAAATGACTAACAATCACCTTATTCACCCATTTGCTGGACATGGAAGGTTGGAATAACCTAAGGTCAAAATATAATGTTCTGCTAGCACTCACTCAGGCATGGCTCATACAGTTTTAAAGAGAAACCATTAAGTCCAGAACTTACTCTGGTGAGCAGTTTTCTTTGCAAATGCAGAAGCACTTTCAGTCACCTTCTTCTGATAATATAATGGAAATCAAACTTGCAACGCTTTGTCTTCCAGGTAGCTGCTCTACCATTAAGCTATAGCCTCTCCATTATGAGATTAAACAATAAAGGAAACAAACCTGCAATGTCTGTGCAATCAAGTGAACAATGGATACAATAGAATCCTCCAGATCTTGAAAGCTTGGATAGAAGTCCATTTTTTCTTCATCAAAAGTCAGGTCCATTTTAAACAAGGGGAGCCATCTTTGCTCATCAAGATCAAATAGTTGTACATAAGCTTCAACAGTTCTTTTCAGTAATTCCTTCAGCTAAAAGAGGATCACAGATTCCATTGCAGATTAAAAACAGAATACCTAATTCTATTCAAAATGATGAATATATTTATTTTATTTATTATTTATATTTCTATCCCGCCCTATACCCGAAGGTCTCAGGGCAGGTAACAACTTTTAAAACAACAAATTAAAACCAATATTAAAACCAATAATATGCATAAAAACATTTAAAAGATTCAGCGTATTAAAATACTAAAATAATAGTATCTGCCATGGGGGGGGGGAGTATAACTTGGGGACAGTTCCTACTACCTAGGCTTAAAAATGTTCCTTTAACATTGTTACAGTTTAATACATAAAATTCTACACTAGTGTTCCCACCATCATTGTGGTTACCACTGTATCCACAGCAAAGGACTACTAAATTTCAGCAGTTTGAGATTTAGCGATAGAGACAATGTTACCAGCGCAAGTAATCACATGGGAAGCACTATGTCATATTCATTCTGCTACCCGTTCTCACGTTTCCAGGCTCCAACCTTCAGCAAAATGGCTGCTAAATGTAAACATCAAAGCATAACACCTGATAAAATGTTCACGTTAGACAGTGTTGATACCCAGGCAGTCCTTTTCTCAGAGTTTATACCATAGGTGTACATTCTGAAAAAGCTCCTTGCAGAGTAGAATCAAAATTAGACTCTCATTCTAGGGATGGATCTGAAATAATAGAGTCTCTAACAATGACAGCCTAAGAGCAACACCTATTTTTGAGTCTTCACTTAAAACTGCATACCTTAAAAAACTGATACTGTAATTTAATTGACTTTATTCTCATGTCCAGAAAACTGTATGTATATACAATATGCTAATCCAATGGTAGTTTCTTAATAGAAAGATTCTGAGTTCACATGTAAATTCCCACTTCTTTTCTGAAAGTTTGCCTAATAGTTTTTTTAAATGAACAACACTGAAAATAGGTTCTTTTATGGATGCCTACAGGGGCAAAGACCCTTCAGACTTGCCAATTTAAGCCTCACCTGATTAGACATAAGTGTAGCCACACAGTTATAGAAAGAATCAACTTTGTCAGGCTTCACACCTTCCAATGCTTCTTTTCTAGTGAAGAGATTGATAACTCTTGGGTACCAGGAGTTTAATATCTTTTCTTCTGTTCTTAAGCAATTTATAGAAACTTCATTTTGAAGGGATTCACAGTCCTGTGGACCTTTTGACCTATGTATCAGTAAAATAAGGGAAGATATGACAAAAATGAACCTGAAAATGCAGCAAACGGCATAGATTATTAATAAATACAAATTAACAATATATACAAGAAGAAAACTGGAATTTTAATAGTTACATGTTAAAATATTGAGTTCATATCTTATCTGAAGCAAAAGAATGTTCAGGGGCCTTAGGGCCCAGCTACAACAAAGTTTTAAGGCCTAACTATGCCTAAGTTTTAATCCACCTTTGATCACCTTTAGATAGAACACATACCTAAAGGCATTAAAAAACCTGCCATGCCAAAGAGGACACCAGTATGATTTAAAAGTACAGTATCAGAAGTCATTAAAATAAAGAAAAACATTTTTAGAAAATAGAAGGCTTGCTCTAATGAGAAAAACAGAAAGGAACATAAATGCTGGCAGACAAATGTAATCAGGAATGCTAAAAAAAATTTTGAGGAGCACATTATTAAAAACATTAAAAGAAATAAGTTCTTTAAGAAGAACTTAAAAACTAATTCTTTGTTCTTTTTTGGGTGTTTTTCCACTGGCAGAAAGTACCCATTTTTGCACCCATTAATGACCCATTTGGGTGTGAGCCGGATGACCCCATCTCCAGCATGGCACCCATTTGGGACCCGATTGTTTCCATTGCCGGTCGGGAAATCCGGATCAAACGGGCATTTTTCTGCCTTTAACCTGGATTTTCTGTAGACCCCATTAATGGGGTCTACAATGGGTTCTTCAGCCAGAAAATCAGGATTAAAGGGAGCCTGTCTCCATGAGAAACAGACAATGGGGTCCAGAGGAGGCTAGGGGGAGGGGATGCACCCATGGGGGGAAAAACCGAAATGAATAGGAACAACCAAAAATCCCAAAAGAAACCCAAACAAACACACCAAA
>MTQE01001058.1:13142233-13183171 GCA_014337955.1 Aspidoscelis marmoratus
TTTTAGCTATTTACTCCTCGGAAAACACGGGAACCCAATCTGTAATGGGGACAAACAATTTTTGAATAGTTTTCAAATAATTTTATGAGTGGAAATGCAGCCAAAGAGAAACTAGGACAAACTAGAGGATATTAAACAGTTAGTTCACTGTGCCTAAATACTAAGCAAATTGTGTTGCATTGCTTACAAACAAAACCCCTGTGGTATGAGAATGCTGTATTTTAAATATTAGAAACTTACAGTCAGGGGCAATTGTGGAATAGGAGGCTTGGGTTCTCTTTTAGAAAAATCTTCTACAGTCGATGTATAGTCTTTTGTGGCTGCAGTGACTCTAAAATAAAATTGTCCACCAAGAACTAACAGTTAGCACATGCTAAAAATACAAGCCAAAATACTGCATGGCCTTCCTATCTTTAATTCATTTTATGGCAGTATACAACCCTCAGCAACAGCCAATCAAAATCCTGCAAATATGGTAACTTACAAATACCGGAGTCACATTATCTTATGTATTATCCAACACTATATTTCAGTACATTCCTTCTGTATCCTGTAATTGATTGAGTATTCTAGGTTCCTTGGCAAAACACGGTTGTGTATTTAATACAGGACTTTATTACTCTTCTGAACCTAAACAATTGCTATGTAGTTATCTGGGCCATATGGGAAGTTAGCCTTTAAAATAATCTCAGCATAACAGCCATACAAACATATCCCAGAGGTGTGTTGAACCCACACTGACTAAATCCTTAAAAGCAATGAAGTGGACTGGGGTATTTCAGCAAAGTGTTCAGTTCTTCACCAGTTAGGTGAATCGAGGAGAGTTCAACACTGCAGAGAGCAGTGGTAGTGGATAAGATGGAGTTACAACAGAATGAGAGAAGGTGGCAGCACTAACCTGTCAATGTGGCAACATTCAGGACTTCAGGACTGCCACACTGATAGATAAACAGTGCCCTGTGCTCCCTTGCCCTCTCATACCTGACAATAAGGATTCCTTTATGCCTCCTATCACCTCATCTCCACCACCACCACCACCACCACCAGTTATGGGGCCCTGACTAGCCTAACTAGAAAGCCTCTGGCCTTAACCAAACCTAGAACCTAAAGCTAGGTTTGGCTTCTGAGTTAGCCTGGTGACAGCCCCCCCCCCCAAAAAAAAACTAATAAAGCTGGCACAAACATTGTTTGGTACATCTTTAATATATCACTTTCTGCAGAATCTGGAAAAATATTTTGTTTTATGAAAACTGGATTTACACTGTGCTGAACAGCTAGACCTTGTGCATAAGGTGAGACACTAAAGACCCCAAGTGCTTAAGGAAATGTTGAATAAGAAAGCTAAATGTGTTTCAGTGACAAAGACTGAAGGAGCTATATAGTTTCCTCTGGGTGTGGTCCTCTCAGGGAGGGAGGGTTATATTTAAAATAATTTATATTTTTTCATATTATTATTGTGACCCATCCTGGGACCTTTGGTGAAGAGCAGAATATAAACTGTAAGATAAAAAAATAATAATAAAACAAAACTAAGAAAAGCAATGGAGTTATTAATAATAACAGCTGTTAAACATTAAAAAGAAAAAAATAAATGGAGCACCAAAACAAATCCTCAAATTGATAAATAGTAGTAAGAGTGTACAAAAGGATCTGATATTTAAATACAGAAGTCCAGACACATAGCTGTAGTTAATCAGCATAATCATTACCAAGAAGCTTAAAGTTTGAGGGAGAAACTAACCCTTAATTATCACAACAAACAAAGTAACATTTTGTTTTTAAAATTAAAATTCATCACATTTCTTATCTGGGCTTTCATACTCAATAAATTTCCTTCCCTTAACTATCCTGGGGATTTAATTTCTCTCATTAGACTGTTTTGTGCTTTCCACTATATGTACAAACATACATGTTATTTTTGTGCATCTATGTTGCTACTTTATTTTTATGCCTTTTTTTTAAAAAAAATCTCTTAATAGACAGGAGGGCAACTCACACAATCTGATTGAGCATCTTCTGCTGTTCCTTGACTCTTCGATATTTCATTAGTTTTTTCTGTTTTTCAGTCAAACCTTTAGATGTGGAAGGCAAAGCTATAGGTGGTAAGTGAATGTTCCATGCATCATCATTATTATTATCATCATCATCAGTTCTGCCTGATGATTTGCCTGGAGCAGACATCTAAAATAAAAGCAAACCATTTTAAGCAGATTAATAAATGGTTCAGATTATGAAACGGCATTTCCACAAAAATCAGTGTATGAATCATGATACCCCCCCATTTGGAATAACAAAACATTGGGTAAGGGCCGGTAAGCGAATCTTTGACTATTCTTTTTATAAAGTATGGAGATGTGGATAACAGGCTTAACACAGTCCCTGAACATGCCTCAGTGGTAAGCAGAGCCACAGACTACTTGTGAAAAAAAAAGAGGAAATTGATAAGGTATGTGGAAACTGCCAAACTTTATTGCACACTGAACAGGCAACCAAGACACAGCATCCAGAAGACAGTAACACATGCAAGAGCTCTTAATTATTTCTCCTGAATGTTCTATAAAAATATAAACAGGGTCTGAAAAGGTGTTAACCAATCAGAAAAAAGTTTTTTTCTTCCACATCCAGGAGAGTGAGAAAATGCAGTCAGTGAGTGAGCAACTGAAAAAAATAAATAAAGGGGAGGCTGATTTCAAGCCCCCTGTTGGACCATCACAAGAGCAAGGAGAGATGTCCAATTTGTGGTTCTCACAAGCTCCTTCTGAAAACATCCACTTAAGTTGAGTAGGAAGAAGGAGAAGAGTTGGCTTTTCTACCCCACTTTTCTTACCCATTTTAGGGGACTCAAAGCGTCTGACAAAGCTTTCTATTTTTCTTCCCACAACAGAGGAAGGTGGGGCTGTGTGAGCTCAGAAGAGAGCTGTGACAAGATCACCCAGCCGGCTTCATGGAGGAGTGCAGAATCAAACCTGTCGATTACGAGGTACGAGTCCAGCACTCTAAACACAAGACCAAACTGAGTAGGATCAGACATGGAGAAATATTTCATCACCCTGACGATTATAAATCTATGGAATTTGCTGCCAGAAGAGGCGGTAACAGCAACCAACCTAAATAGCTTTAAGAAAGGGTTAGACAAATTCATGGATGACAGGTGCATCAGTGGCTACTTTATTGGATGCCTAGGTACATCCCTCAGCCTGGGGAGACAGGCAGGATGCTTCTAAAGGCCCGTTGCTGGGATGTGAGAGCAGGTCATTTTGTTTGAGATACCCTTAAACCAGTGGTAGGCAAACCGCGGCTCAGGAGCCACATGCAGCTCTTTGACCCCTTGGGTGTGACTCTTCCAGCTTAGGAGTACCCTAATTAAGTTAATAGCAATGTACCTACCTATATAATTTAAGTTTTAAAAATTTGGCTCTCAAAAGAAATTTCAATTGTCGTACTGTTGATATCTGGCTCTGTTGACTAATTGGTGGGCCACTGTGTGGGACAGGATGCTGGACCACATGGCTGTGGCCTAATCCAGCAGGGCTCCTCTTGTGTTCTTATGTATGCCTCCTTCATGTGAATGCAGAGGTTTCATGAAAAGAGAGCCCCGCAAAGGAAGCTTTTCTGAAATGTACACAGTGTCTGTGTAGCATCACAGGTGCAGTTGAAGGGCACAGTGATTGCGCGTCTAGCACACACCCCTCAGTAAGTAGCTCTAGAGCAGCATTGTGGAGGAAGAACTCATGACAGTGCTTTCTCCCACCTCACCACTGCTAATATCGACTTATCTTTCAGTCCAATCTTCAGACTGAATAGCACTGCCCTGTTTCCAGAAACATAGATTTCCAGGGCCTTTTCCTATGTCTCTGAAAACATCCTTGGGAAAATTAGCTTGCAGGAACTGTCATTTTTTAAAATCTGTTTTTATTAATTTATTGTTACCGCTCTGAGACTTTCAGGCATAGGACAGGATAGAAGTTGAATAAATGAATAAATGCTTATCTCTACAACAAGGGGAAAGCAGGGTTAGTCAAGGCCTGGTATCACAGAGCTTCAAAGAAGGCAGGGCAGTGGAGCAATACTGATGCAGCTTGTAGTGCATCAAAAAGGTAGACGGAATTTGCCATGTTGCAGCCTGGCAAATTTCTTGTATTGCTTGTGCTGCAGAAGCCATCATGGACCTCATGCTATGAGCCACAATTCTCCCAACCTATTGGCTCTGATAATACAGGAAATGATCCAAGAAGCAATGATGATCCGATGATCCTCTTATAAAACAGAACAAACAAGGCCAAAGATTTTCTGAAAGACTTTGTCCTTTGAAGATACACTTAAACTGCCCTGTGCGTGTCCAGATTGTGCCAGAGCCTTTCCAGTCTATGTGAAGGACATGGACAGAGTGAAGATAGATGGATTTCCTCCTCTCTGTGTAAAAGATTATTCCCCTTTGGCTTAAAAACTGGTGATGTCCTCAAGCTGATGGTATCAGGAGCAAATTTAATACAGTACTTAACTGAAAGTGTGGTAGGACATGACATGCACATAGCAGAGTTAATTGCAACCAAAAAGACTACCTTGAGACATAACAATTTCAAGGAAACTTCCTCCAGTGGCTCAAAAGGAGAGACATTAGAGCAATATGACTTTATTAAACTTTCAAGAAGAGAATCTTTTTTTATAGGGATAGAGTTGACCACCACTAACTTAATAAATCTGTGGATGAAAAACTCCATTGCTAATGAGCTCTTACCTTCAGCATCTAAACTACAGCAAATGCACTCGTGTGCTTATGTAAAGCATTAGGGCAAAAAATGCCAAGACCTCCATTACTGAAAAATGTAATGGATCTATTGAACATGGACATGCCCACCCACAGAAGGCTTTCTAGGCAGCATATATTTGAATACTGGAAGGTCTCTTGTTTTCAGCTATGGCAGATAGCCCCCTAGGAGGCAAACCAACCCCCAGCAAAAAGTGAAAGTAAAGACTGATCTGCCAAAGTAAAAATTGCGTCTGATAATCTCTGAAGGAACTTAAATCTAGCTCCATGAAACATGCATCTTCGCTATTGTGTTACCAGTTATCACCAGAACGTGCTTTACCTAAAAGTAAGGTCTCAAAGATCCTAAGGAGAATAGCATAATCTCCCAGGCCTCTCAATGACGTAGCACTAGCTACCCATTGCAATGACCCTCCCGTCTGAACTGACTTTCATTGCTAGTGACCACCACCACCTTTGGTTTAGAGATGGGGGTATCTATGTTAAAATTCCCCTCCTTAGCTCATCAAAACTGAGAGGATCTAAAATGCTCAGGAGCTTTGGCTTCAGTGAAGGGACAAATTAACCTCAAAACACTCTCGTATAACACTCATCAATACTATCTTAGATTCCATTCAGTGTAACTCAAAAACAATAAAACACAAATTAAAGGAGAAAGACTAAGGGATTGCTATACATCAAACAGCAATACAGTGGTACCTCGACATACAAGTGCCCTGACATACAAGTGTTTTGAGATACAAGCCGCCGAGCAAGTGATATTTTGCTTTGAGATGAGAGCAAGATTTGAGATACGAGTATGTAAATACAGTACAGTACATAACAAAAACAACTGAGGTGGTGTTTTGGGAGCTGGAATGGATTAATGGGAAAATTGCTTTGAGATACGAGCGATTTGACATAAGAGCAAGGTTACGGAACGAATTAAACTCGTATGTCAAGGTACCACTGTATAAGGAATGAAGCAACTTTGATGGAAATACTGACCTCCCCCAGGCAATTGGCTGACAGCACAAAGTCTAATTCATTTCATACAAAATCTAGAAATAAAAACAGCCTGAACCAGAGAGCTAAATCCCTTTTAGGTCATTCTAAACAAATTAAAAACATCAACAACGGGTATAGCCAAAGATATTTATTCCCGCTTAATTAACTATGGAAATAATTCACTAAAACAACTCTGGATTTACTGCTCAATCAACTCAAAATACCTATCACTGAGCAAGAATGGAGGAAAATAACCAAACAAAAACCATTCACATGCCTAACTAACTTAAATGAGATTCAAATGAAACTGTTGCACAGGTGGCACTGCACACCTGGTCAATTAACACAGTTAAAACCAATGTACTGGAGGTGTGGAAAATGCAACGGGAGCTATTTTCATATGTGGTGGGAGTGTGAAAAAATACAATCATTCTGGAACCATATACAAACAAATTACTCATATAATGAAGTGTACGATTGAATGGTCAGCAGAAGTATGTCTTCTAAGAAATTATGATAAATTGAAAGCCAACCAACCAATGATTATATTATTAGATATCATGCTCTTAGCCTGCAACAAATAATAGCATCAAAATGGAAATCAGAATCACCCCCAACACTGTGTCTGTGGTATGCTTCATTATGGACTATTGCAACTTTGGAGTGTATAGACTTTCAAAAGAAATTTATCCAACGACAATCCTCTGATCTGTCATTTTTCACAATTCGGAAGAACTTCCTCTTACACAAACCATCATACAAAAACATAGTAATTCCTGATTATAATCCACCCAAACTATGGTTGTTAAATCTTTTAATGTTTAGTCATTGTTACCCTTTTTTTGTCAATTACATTTATGTAAGATTTATTTCTTTGAAAGTAATAATAAAGTTATCAAAAAATAAAATAAAATCCTCAGGAGCTAAAACCTTAATATGAGACTCGGAATCAATTACATCCCCAGAGAGGAGAAGAAACAAAGTAAATATCCAACATGAAATCTAGGCCAATGACAGAAATAAATAATCAATACATCCTGGAATGGAGCTAAATGGAAATCTTCTAGAACACGATCACCAAACAAGTTCACACCTTTGAAGGGTTTAGTAGCCAAGTTGTTTTGACCCTCAGTATCAGTTGCCAAATGCCAAAAACTTCAACCATAAAGCAAGTCTTCCTGAAATTGAGTGTGCAATTGAATGTGTGGAGAGCAGCATGCAATCAAAAACTGAATCTGCAATGAGAGCAAAGAGTTTGCGAATATCCTTTGCTTTAGAGGAGCATAAGACATTAGCGGATAGTTTTACAACCCTCTTAGGTTCAGCTCTAGCTAAGAGAGAAACATGAGCAACTGTACAAATGGGCAAAGAATTAGCTTTGAAGCCATGCTCTCAAGGCTGCCTCCATTTTGTGCCTGAGGACAGAATCCAAAATTAAAATGACATTTGACACAATATTTGCTATCAGTCCACTGCCCACAGCTCCTGAAGTTTTGGGTCTGAATTGAACCATTGGTGAACTAAAGGCAGAAGTCTGGGGACCCTTGAAGGACACTCCCATTGATTCAGTATTATATTCTCAAAGGAAGCTTCAATTCTAGAAGAACTTGGAACATTGTTGTTTGGAATGATTAAATCCAAAGACAACCGACTTTTAGAAGTAAACATTGATAAATCATTTATATCAAATAATCTAGAAGACTGAGCAGATGAGTAAAGAGGCCTATCTTCATCATCTGATATAAGTTCTCCACCTGAAAAAGAGTAATCTTTTAAACCCATGACTGAAATCTCTGCAGAAGAGGAAGCATCGGAACGATGATCACAATTACACTTTGTGTTCCCTGAGTATATTTCAGGGAGATTTGAACAAGAGGAACGTCAGGACATTGAAACAAAGCAAAAGAAGTCAATGTAAAAGAAGAAAGAATTCCAGATGTTGAACTGTCAGTATGGATGCTGGTATTTGATTTGTTGGAAGAAGGAGCAGACAAGGATGTGTGAAGAAGACATCACAGATCCCACTGAAACAGGTTCTGCCCCTTGAAGGTCAAAAGGAGAGATCAAAGAAGTAAATACATTAGGCAAGGAAAGATTCCAAATGGAAAGATTCCAAATGGATAGATAAAAAGGAAGGCAACTATAAATCAAATAACGATGAAATGGACCCCCCCCCCTTTCTTCTTCATGATAAGGAAGGCTAGTAGGAGATCCGAGCACCACAGACAGAACTCTCTAACAAGAAAGTATCATATGGTCAAACTGACACCAGGGGGCAATCTTGCACTGGAGGGAAAGGCTAAAATAATTTCCATTATTTAAAAAAAAAACTATGGTAAGAAGGTAGGCTGCAGGACAGGACAGCGACATTTCTCAGCCAGTCAAACAACAAGCCCAAGGGGAAAAGGAAAATTAATCTGCCTTGATCAATCATCACCTGTCTCAACAGTTAAAACTGCCCAGTCTACAAAGGCCCACCGCGGCCTGCTCACTCGCTGCAATGGTGGCTGAAAGGAGGAGGCCATGTGTGACCGCTCCAGCAGCAAAACTGTTCTAATAGCTGAGTGAACCAAATTCAGCCCTTCTGCGGCTCGCTGAAAGGGGGAGATGGCAGCATTGCAACTGCTCCAGCTATAGAGGAGGATCAATAACTGAGAGCCCGTCATGTATGCTCACCCCCTCTGCGCGTGGCGCTGCTTCTAGCCTATCAGGTAGCTGTGCATGAGCATTCCATATCCAGCTATTCAAGCATGGTGCACGACGCTACCTGCCAGTGACTCATGGGCAACCAAGGCAAGGCAAGGTGTGTGCGTGCCAGCAAAGAAAACAGTTCCCAGCCTGTCAAGAAACAAAAGTGCATGAGTAGAAAGGGAAGTGTGTGTTAGCTAGCCTCCTCCAGCCAATGGTGGCCAATCAGAGGAAGCGCTGGGTGTGTGTACTGCTCATTGCTCAGCAACCATTTCACAGAGTGGTCTGCCCTACACAGTTGACTACAGGAATGGTCTAGTGGCTAGGGAGCTGGGGTCTTATCTGATAATCACCGGGTTTGATTCCACCCTCTTCTAAAGCCATCTGGGTGACCTTGGGCTAGTCACAGCTCTCTTCTGCGCTCTCACAGCCCCAGGGTGTCTGATTGTGGGAGGAATAACAGAAAGTTTGTCAGTCATGTTAAAACTCCTTAAATGGGTGAGGAAAGCGGGGTAGAAAAGGCAGTTCTTCTTAAAGTGCAATAAATCACTTTATTAAGGAAGGGTAGGAAGGAAGGTTTTATGGGCTTCAAAGACTAGGTGTTACTTCCCCTGAAGGAAGGGATAAAGCCTGGAGGTAAAAAAACAAGTCCCCGGGGAAACCTACCAGATAGCAACAATAGTCTCTTGACAGCTTCAGCAATTCCCTGCAGGACCCAACCCAGTGGCTGGTGATGAAGCCAGCGACAGAGGTGACCTAGCAGACCACAGAAACAAGCAAAAACTCTTTGTTGTTTCCCACAATGTCAGGGGAGGCAAACAGAGTAAGAACTCTGTTAAATCATTTAGAAGGGAAGGCTGAAGGGAGTATTCCAAGAACGTTCATTCATAGGATCATGGAGTTGGAAGGCACCTCTAGGGTCATCAAGTCTAACCCTTAATCAGGTGATGAGGAAGAAGAGTTGACTTTTACACTCCGCTTTTCTCACCCATTTTATTTACTTATATTACATTTGTATGTATCCCATCCTATACCCAAGGGTCTCAGGTGGGTTACGACATATAAAATCTGAAGTAGACGTGCCTACGAAAGCTCATGCCGCAAACCCCCTGTCAGTCTCCTAGCGTTACTAATTACCTTGTTGGGCTGGGCTTTTCGAATTAGACTAAAACGGCTATTTCTCTGATATTGCCTAACATATAAAATGAACATATTAAAATATTAATATTAGACATATTAAAACCATGGCAGTGCCTGAATGTGGGGTGGAAAAGCCAGTTCCTTTACTTTAGCCAAAGGGGACTCATTGAAGGGGACTCCAAGCGGCTGACAAACCTTCCGTTCTTCTCCCCACAACAGAACACCCTGTGAGGTGGGTGGGGCCGTGAGAGCTGGGAAGAGAGCTGTGACTCGCCCAAGGTCACCCAGCCGGCTTCGTGGAGGTACGAATCAAACCTGGTATTCCCAGATAAGAGTCCGGCTCCTTCAGCACTAGGGTTTAGAGATGATCGCATCTACCCTCCACAACATTGCGTGGGCACTCCCGAGGACGACCCACAGGGATGAGTCTTTCCCGCATTCACTGAGCGCTCACCTCTCTCCTTCTCCGGTTAGAACAACACAGGCGCCGGCCGGCCGCGCTTCAGCTCCCGCTTCTCCTGCTCTCGCCAACAGCCGCCGCGCGGTGTGTGGGTGTGAATGTCTCGGTCGCTATGGAGATGGACGCGCACAGCCATTTCCCCTAGGATGCTTCCTTTGCAAGCGGATACACCATTTTGCGTTACGTTGACCCACAGTCCCGCGCGGCAGAGAGGCTGCAGGCATGATGCTTGTCTTCGAAAAAGAAGCCCGCAGGCCCGGATCTTCAGAGCGACCTTTCTTTGTGATTTCCAAACTTTCTCCCTTCTTCGTATTAATGAAGTAAATTTGCATTCCTGTTTAATGGCGCCTTATTTCTTTCGCGGTCAATTGCATAGTTTGAAATTGCAATGGATGGCGCAGTCAACTCATTGCGAGCAATGGTGAGACTTTTAGGTGGACTGGGTGTTTTATAATTATTATTATTTTTCTCTTCATAGCCTCTTGCCTCCTACGCTCTCCTATTTGGGAGCGATTTTATGGTGTGTAACATTGTGCATGTTCAAAGGTGCTACTATTTATCGCACTGCAAATCTTTCCAGCTAAAAAACCGCAAGCGATTGGAGGAGGCATTACACTATGATGTACTGTATGTGCCACAAATAAACCTTCAGATTGAGGTAAACTTGGTTCAGGAACATGTCACGTTGACTTACTTTGAATCTCAGGCTATTAGCCTATTTAATATTGTGACTCACATTGATTGGCAATACTTTGCCATTTCAAAAGAGCTTGTCCCACAACTTTCTAAAGATGCGAAAGATACAATCTGGGAACTTTTGCATGCAAGACACTGCATGATGTGCTCTACCACTCTGCTGCTATTTATTTCATGATCAGCTTGAGTGGTACACAAAAAATACTTTTTTTAACTTTGATATATGCTACCTCATTTTTTAATCTGTTTACCTAAAGTTGATTATGGATATTTGTTTCTAAGAAGATAAACCACAAAATAATAAAAAGCTTCAACTGACATTTCTAATACATATAACTATGGAAATATAAAACTCTTGTCCTTCAATCTGTTTAGCAAATGCATTTTACCTAACATTCAATCCTTGTGCCACAATTCTAGATCTGTTCTGATACAAGACCTTCATAGGGCCTTTCTGCACTGCCACTTAGGCAGGAAAAGAATGGGGACTATGGGCCTCCCTTCCACACGTTAATGTGGGGTATGGAAGGCCCTGCCCACCATTAGTATGCTTTGCCCATGATCCAGATCAAAGGGGGTGTTAATCTGGATCACCAGTAGACCTTGATATCAGATTTACTGGTAGGCCAGGGTTGTAATGAAGCAACAAATGACACGGACACAGAATGGAGAAGAGTTGCTGAAGCCTAGTCCAGAATACAAAATCATGCAGAAAGTATACCTCCATGTTCTGAACTACCAGGGGACTAATTTTGGAGGTGCACCACGTGTACTGCCAAAATGGATTCCCCAGAGGTTCTAATACTAACAGCCTTTGTTCCTAGCCCTCTGAAGCCCTCGGAGTCCGGTCTTGAAGCTTGTGTGAGCTTCAGGGCCAGTGTGGGGAAACCAGTGCCATCATGAAGGCACTGCTGTTCCAGATCATGCCTGGCTGTGTTCTGAACCAGCTGACCATGCTTGGCAAAACCTGATGGTTTGGATCACAGCCTTTCAGTGCAGAAAGTCCCTTAGGACCTTGACACCCATACAATTGTTTACGGGGTTGCAGCTTTAATTGCTTTCAGTTGGTTTGCTGTAGTGGATTTTATATCCTGTTGTCTTTCAAGATAGCACAACCATGTATACCAGTTAATCAGTGCAGAATGTTTTTATTCTAGCTTAACATTTATTTGTGTTAAGTTCAAAATGCTTTATGCATTGTAAAGCTGTAAACAAACAGAACAGTGAATTTTTTGGTGAGAATGTTTCATTTAAAGCTATTTTTTATACATCCCCTGCAGCTGTGGTAGGATTAATATTGTGGCACCTAAAATACACAGTTTTTCAGGAAATAATCTTGTGGGAATCTGGTTGAATACTGAAAGATCAATCTCCCAATAGAGGATTTGCTATCCCTGTAACTATAAAATGTTGGGGGAGGGTGGAATAGAATTTGGAAAAATAAAAGCACTTCATGTTGCAGTGTTCTGTAGCATACCTGTTGCATTTGATGATATAACTGTACTAGCAAACTAAAGATTGTGGATGCCTGTCTTTTTGTAGCCAAACCCAGAACCAACCATTCCATTGTTTCAAAAAGGAAAGGAATCACCAAACTTGCAAGAAACCCTTGGCACTAACATAATTTGGAAGGAAAGCCCAGTGCTTACCAAACATTTTTTGAATAATAGGGAAAGGGGCAGAAGGCCAAAGAAGAGGAAAATGAGAAAGGAAAAAAGGATCACTGTTTTCCTGCAAGTCCAGTTTACACTGTATAAAACAGTTTGGAACGGACACAGTATAAATGAAATGAGGCTGAACATGAGCTTCCAGATTTCCTCCTATGAGGTCCACATTTTCAGCTATAGAGCCAATCAGTGCTTAAAGCAGTTTTAATTCCGCTTCAGTCCACTTTCAAAGTGAGAGAATCAATCAGCAAAGTATCAAGCTGTTTACTTTTGGCTTTATCTAGCTCAGGAAATCTACCTTTGGGTTAGATAAAGTGGAAAGAAAATGGCAGGTCACTTTGCTGATGTGCAGCCTCACTCAAAAGTGGACTGAAGCTGGATTAAAATTAGGGGAAGTATTTTTTCACTCAGAAGATTGTCTGTTTATGTAATTTACTACCAGAAGAGATGGTGAGAGCAACCAGCCTGAATAGCTTTAAGGGCTAGGCAAATTCATGCAGGACAGGTGTATCAATGGGTACTATATGCCTAGGTACTGCCTCCAGGTTGGGGAGACAGGAAGGATGCCTCTGTGTAGGCCATTTGCAGAGTTGAGAACAGGTATACAGTGAAGGGGGCTGACGCACCTCGAGGGGGAGGCTATTCCACTGCCTGGGGGGGCATTAGTGAGAAGGCCCTCTCTCGAGTGTCCACCCGTCTTACTATCGAGGGTGGTGGGACAACGAGGAGGGCCTCCTCCCCCCCCAGATCTTAGGGCACTGGCAGGTGGATATGGGAGGAGGCGTTCCTGCACAGGAGACTGGCCCGTGTGGCTTTATTCTTCATTCTACCCCAGTGATGGCGAACCTTTTGAGCTCGGTGTGTCAAAATTCACAAGAAAACCTAGCTTAACTCGGGTGCTGTGTCACATCTAGAAATATCCATAATTTTGTGATATTTGTAGCTCTAGTAAAAAAGTTATATTTTTGATATATGTATTTTATTCAAAGCAAAAACAAATAATTCTTTACTTTAGTGACTTTTGTTGCTGAATTTCGTTTGCTAAATCTTCAATTGAAAGTTGGTATTTCGTACACTTCAAGAACAAGCAAGCACTACACGCCCAGGTGCCAGGGTGACCACGTGTGTCACCCAAAAGGGCTTGGCGTATCACCTGTGACACACGTGTCATCGGTTGGCCATCACTGTTCTACCCTCTTTCTTCCGCATTCTCAGAGCCGCCAAACGGCAGCTTCCACGCGCGCTCCTCGCCGCCGGAAGAGTCCCGCCGCCGCCGCCGGGGCCCGGCCGACGTCCCCCGACCCTCCCTCTAGACACGTGACCGCACGTCAGCTCTCCCAGCAGCCTTTGCGGGACGGAGCAAGTCTCGCAAACCGGTAAGTCTCGCCTGACGACAGGGCGGGCGGGGGAGAGAAAGGAGTGTCCCGCTCTCCTGCTTTGGGACCGAGACGTTCATGTGGCGCCGGCTGTGGGAGACGGTGCGAGCCCTTCCCGTCGTAAGGACGACGAGGCGGCGGCGGCTGGGCTGCCCGGCGGCGGCGGCGGCGGCGGCGGGCGCTGCAAGCGGCGCTCTCGCCGCCATGGAGCGGGCCGTGGTGCGCTGCGTGCCCGCCGAGGCCAAGCTGCGCGTCTCCTTCGTCCTGGGCGACGGCAGCTGCCGGCAAGTGCAGCGGGACCAGGCGGAGCCGCTGGGCCGGGCGCTCGCCCGCATCGCCAGCCACGCCAGCAAAGGCCAAGGCAAGGCGGCCAAGAAAAGCAAGAAGGCGCGCGCCGAGGCGGAGGCCGAGGGCGGCGCTCCCTTGCCGGCGGCGCCCGCCGTGTGCCTCTTCTCCCGCGACGGCGAGGCCGTGGCCGAGGACGTTCCCAACGCCGAGGCCTGGCAGGATGGCGCCGTGCTGCAGATCGGCGAGGCCCGCTACCGCGTGGAGCGCAACCCGCCGGCCCTGACGGAGCTACAGCTGCCGCGCTCGCTCCTGGCCGGCTTCCCCGTCTGCCCCAAGATCCGCACCGAGTTCTGCTCCCCCGCCGATTGCCTCTTCCGATGGTACCAGGAGCAGAAGCCCGAGCTGGCGCCGGCGGCGGCGGGCGAAGGAAGCGGTGGCGGCGCCGGCCCCGGCGGCTGGGTGGAAGCTCCGGGCGGCACCGAGCGCGTTTTCACGCCGAGTAACGCGCAGATCGGGCTGCGGCTGAAGCTCGTGTGTACGCCGGGCAACGAGCAGAGGCGCCACGGCGTGGGACGCGAGGTGGAGAGCAGCGGCCCGGTGGAGGCTGCGCCCGGCGCCTGCACCTTCGACGCGCGTCACCTGTACACCAAGAAGGTGACCGGGCCGGGCTTCATCCGCACGGTCACTTACAATATCCTGGCGGACATCTACGCCCAGACGGAACACTCCCGGACCGTGCTCTATCCCTACTGCGCGCCTTACTCGCTGGAGCTCGACTACCGGCAAAACCTTCTCAAGAAGGAGCTGGCCGGCTACAGCGCCGACCTCATCTGTCTGCAGGAGGTGGACAAGGGGGTCTTCCTGGACAGCCTGGGCCCGGCGCTGGAGGCCTTTGGCCTGGACGGCGTCTTTAGGGTTAAAGAGAAGCAGCACGAGGGTCTGGCCACTTTCTACCGAAGGGATAAGTTCCGCCTCCTTAGCCAGCACGACATCGCCCTAAACCAGGTGCTTTTTGACGATCCTTTGCACAAAGAACTGAGAGACAAGTTGTCCCTTTTCCCCCAGTTGCAAGAACAAGTGCAGCAGCGGTCCTCTGTATTGCAGGTAAGTTAGGCTCGTTTCCGTAGTTGTTCCTTTGCGAGATGGAGTTACCAGTCATGAGGAAAGTGCCAGTGCGGTCTCACTGAAATCTCCCGTGACTAGGTGCCAAGTCGTAGTCTTCTGTTGGTATTTAGTGTGAAGACGGAGCTGTGCAGATGATGATTCTCCTTGTGCACTGAAATCTGTCTTGCGTGCAAATTGGGTCCCATTTCCTCTTCCGGAAGTATTGCAAGGGATGTGCATCACCCTGATGTGTATGGGGTTCTAAAGAAAGATGGTATTCTTCCTCCACTTATTGAGATTTTTTTAGGGAAGGTCAGGTGTATTATTTATTAAAGGTCTAGCTGGCTTTTTGGGTGTGGGAACTTGGCAAGCCATATGGTGAAAGTAGCCATGTGAGTAATTTATAGTATTTTTTTAATGGATTTGCGCTGTGTTTCTTCTAACGTTGGAGTAAGTGCCTGCTTTGTCCTCAAGTCTAAGCCCTTATAGCCTTCCACACACAATTGATCTCTAGGGGAAACAGTTACTTTCCTGTCTGGTGCTGTAGAGAGTAGTGAAAACACTTGTGTTTTGGTTTACAATTATGAGCATGGAGTCTGAAGGATAGCATAATATACACGTGTTGGGGGCTGACATGTCACAGCATTGTAACAATCTTGTGGCAGAACAAAGGGCCTTTCCGCATTTGGCATCCTGGAAAATATCTCAGAATAGAATTGGCTTGTTGTCTGCATGCTAGTGCACACTATGGCAGGCCCCAGGCAAGGCCTGCCATACTCTGCATTACATGCAGACAACAAACCCCTATCTCAAGATATATTCCAGAATATTCCAGGAAAGGGCCAAAGATAAGATCAGAATTATGTCTCAGAGAAGAAATAAATTTATAGAAGGCTGGTTGATTTCTGCTACAGTTTGAGAGCCTAAAATAGCTACCCATTGTAAATAGAAACCAAAATACAGTAAGTAAAGGAGAACTGATTGATGGTGGAAAACTTAAAAAAATATATGGGACACTTGCAAGAGATTTCGGGTAGGAACAAAGAAAAACTATTATAAATTTGTTCCCCTTTAAAATGTAATGGTCTGGTATAAAAATTCACTTTTTCTTATAGGCTTCTGTGCTTCAGGCTACAAATGATCCATCAAGAAAGATTTGTGTTGCCAACACTCACCTATACTGGCATCCAAAAGGTAATTCTAGTAGTGTATGTAAACTGCTCTGAGATCTAAATTTTGGAACCTGGGATGGTCAGCTGGCAGCAGTAACCAGTGTATGTCTTTCCAGCTTTGGTTAATTTATCAGCTGTCATCCTATCTGTGCAAAGCTAATCTTTCTTCAGATAGTTGTGGACACATAAAGCTGCTTTTGGAAATATAGTGGAAAATCAGCTAATGGTTGGGGTCTGGCAGTTGTAGTATATTGCATGTTTATTGAGTCATTGTTACACTGGTTACAACTGTGTTTGCTAGCCCTATTTGAAATTATGATAAAAACCATTAAAATCCTCTACAGTTTGGAACTATATTATTTAAAATGGCCCATGCCTGCAGATCTGCTCCAGAGGCTGTCCCTGCGAAGAGAAATTTGAAGGCATATGAACACACCCATTGTGGTTAGATGTTGGCCACATCTCCGTTTGCCATTAGAGGTGCCCAGTAACACATTTTGCTGTTATGTTTCCAGACAGCACCTCATGGCAAACATCCTGCCCCATTCCTTAGCATGATTGTGGATTGAGGCACAGTCTACTGGCCTTTGTGGAAGCTTCATAATCCCCCCCCCCAATTACAAAACTGCCTCAATTTTGAACTGGAGACCTGGCTTCCATTTCATGGGGAATGTAGCAGGCCCCATCCTTTAGAATATTGATTTCTAAATAGGCTTTGAAGACCCTTTGATAAACCCTTTAATGGCTGATAGTCAACTGATATGTAGCAAGAATGTTTTTGGACGGATTCCAGCATACTACGGCTGGGTATATCCGAGGCGCATATCTGGCAGTTGACCGGTCGTTGGTTCCATACATAAATACCCCTCCTCGAGGCCACCTGAGTCAGTCTTCCAGCGGTCGTGATTGTTGGCTGTTCTGTTTCCAGGTGTATTTATATCATATTTTGGTGAATGAAAGTTACAAAAATGAAGTTCTGCATACTTTTAAATTTATTTAACTATGATGGCTACTTTGTATATGTCTTTCTGAAAAAATATACAGTGGTACCTCGACATACAAGTGCCCTGACATACATACAAGTGTTTTGAGATACAAGCCGCCGAGCGAGTGATATTTTGCTTTGAGATGAGAGCAAGATTTGAGATACGAGTATGTAAATACAGTACAGTACATAACAAAAACAACTGAGGTGGTGTTTTGGGAGCTGGAATGGATTAATGGGAAAATTGCTTTGAGATACAAGCGATTTGACATAAGAGCAAGGTTACGGAACGAATTAAACTCGTATGTCAAGGTACCACTGTATTAGAGTTGTGGAGTATGACTTCGCCATAAGCTCTGATAGCTGGCCATCTTGCCTGTATGAGAAAATATTTGGCTTTGGACCCTGCAGGAAATCTGTTACTGCAAAGAAATTCACACACTTGTTTGTGTTTTGTAACATGTGGGATATAAGAGCTATTTTGTAACTGAGTTGGAAGACTGAAGCCATGAGGGAAGGATAAACTATGAGCAAATAATGACGTGGCCGCTTTAAACCACTTTTTTTCTCTCTCCTTAGGTGGTAATATTCGTTTGATCCAAGTTGCTGTAGCATTGTCACATATTAGATGGGTAACACGTGACTTATATCCTTCTATACCTGTCATATTCTGTGGAGATTTCAATAGCACCCCATCTTCTGGAACCTTTAGTTTTGTCAGTTCTGGCAGCATAGCTGAAGACCACAAGGACTGGCATTTAGATGGAGAAGAGCAGCAGCAGTGTGCTATGTCATTAACACATCCATTCAGGTTTAAAAGTGCTTGTGGAGAACCAGCTTATACCAATTATGTTGGGGGGTTTCATGGATGCTTAGACTATATTTTCATTGATGCAAATACTTTTGAGGTTGAGCAAGTAATTCCGCTGCCAAGTCACGAAGAAGTAACGACTCATCAGGCCTTACCTAGTGTTTCCCACCCTTCAGATCATATAGCCCTGATATGTGACTTAAAATGGATGTAGACCAACAACTCTTGGCATCTGTTCTTTATTGTTAAACAATGAATTTGGACTTCTTCAAGGAAATTCATCTGGAAGCCTGGTTTTGACTTTGTATTTTTACAAAAGGAAAATTGGATTAAAATTGTTTACATCATGTACCATATGTCTCTTTAATGGATCATATCCAGAATGTTTTTGTGGCAAATGTTCTTTTTAAAATTCTAATAAGGCACTCATTATTTAATGCTTTTGAATTAGCCTGTTCCATTTTCATTGGTTTCTGAACAGTGATTGAGAGTTTATATAAAAATTGAGACAGAGGAAAGTCATTTGGTCTTTTCAGCAGTTAGCTGAAAACATTGTTAGCCTTGAGAGAAATGGACTTTTCCAGCCAAAATCATTTCAGTGTTTACTGTCCCAGCATAATGCCTTCTAATTAAATACAGTATAGCATTCCAAACTTGATTTAACCCAATCCTGGGTTTGGGGTAATTTAGAGGATGGAAGCATTTCTATGTAAGTTACTGTCATTGTGTTTAAATAAAAAATACATCTCTGTAAGCAGTGATGGCCGTTCAAGGGTTTCGACAGCCAGAAAATGACTTGAAATCTTGTTTTTTTTCTCTCAAGTGTAAGCAAAGTTCTAAACATGCTGTGCTTGCCTGAGTTGGTGTCTCCTCCAAATACGGCAACTGATTTTTTTCTTAAAACTGGCACTGTATTTATATAATAATTTCCTTACTTTTCAAGTACAATGCAAGCTTTGTGCTTCAGAGGGTAAGATGATTTCCATGTATGTAATATGCTGCTTAAAAGCTGAATTGTTTTGATACAGTTTTATTACTGGAAAAATGGGAATATTTTATTCATACTGGTTTTATTTTGAAGAAGTCTGCAAATAAAATCAGCAAAATACCCTCATTTCTTTTCCATTTTCAAAGTGAGTCTTTTATATTTTGTCACTTTAGGATACGTACTGGCTTCTCTTTATATTCCATTTTTTAAGACATTTTTTCAGTCTTACCATAACAACTGATAGCCAGTGCCTAAATACTGCTACTTTTTCATATTGAGTGGAAGGCTGTGCTCATCTGGCAAAAAAGTGTCTCAGAAGCTCCTTGAGGGAGTATAGCATGTGGCCATTGTGTTCTCATCCCATCTCACACATTTTTTTGTGTGGAATATTCATGAGAGATTGGCGTGTGCAGGGTCCTATCTGTGAACTATCTGAAGCTGCCTCAGAGGTTTTTTTTTTACGGGTTACGAATGCAGCCTAAGTCCTCAATTACAAACTTTATGTATTTTTGGTTTCTGAGTAAGTGGAAGGGTTAGCAGCTTTGTTTTTAAAAAGGATTAAATCATAATTCCTGCTGCTTCAACCAACAGAAAACCTTTAGCAAGTATACTGTTTTCTACAAGGATTTAAGCAGTTTCCTGTACTCCATGGTCATGTTCTACCTCCCCTAAAGGCATGAATACTGGTGAAACTTTTGAGTCTTCAAATAGTTGTCTGTCCTTGTAGCTGTTTTCTGTCCAGTCATAAAGAGGTCATATGATAGCCATCATGCCAGATGCCATCTTTGAAGGTACTTGCACCTATTACTGTAGCTGTTTAAATAGGAACAATCCTTTTTCTTATGAGAGCAAAAACCCTGTTAGGGCATTGCAGAAAGAATTGTTGTAGCATTCACATTATCTGACTTCATTTAGTATGAGCTGGAAGGGTTTTGTAGGAAAGCCTTTTCAGAAACAGTCTCAACTCTAGTGTTACATATACAAGATTGCAGTTACACCAACAAAGGTAATGATCTTTGAAAGTTAGGTTACTGTTACTTTCAATATTCTTCATATATAGACTAGTAACTTGGAACCAGTGTCTGCACCCAGTACTTTTAATACCACAGCTACATTAAACAGTGCTACTCCTCATCACAACCTTTTTCAAATGCTCTTGCGTTCTTAACACATCAAATATATCAATCTGCGTGTTCAAGCCAGAAGAAAAATGTACTGAAAATTGCTTACAAATGTGTTGTGTATACAAGGCAGGAGCTATTATGGATTATTTCTTTTCCCAATATAGAATTTATTCCAGGTAAAATACCTTTGAGGAACATACCTTTTTACTTGGGCCTTCCCAATTCAAATGGTCTCCCTTCCTCTACCAATGTTTTTAAGTCTATTATCTGTTTTTATTATAAACCACTTTAGAGATTTTAAATAGCGCACATCATGGAATCAAATTTTACATACCACACTAATCAGGAGTCATCTTGTGAGTCTGTCTTGAAATATGGCTCTTAAAGTTTAAGGACTTTACATCCTGGTCATTTCATGAAGCCAAATTTCATCTTTACAGTTAGAAGGGCAACTCATGGATCTCAGAACTCAAATCAGCTTTAATGAAACAAATCCTTAACTATCAGTTATTTAATTAAAGATATTTGCAGAATCGCAGGTGGATTACCATGTTTCCATAATCTAACTTAATTCAAATCCCCAATTTTTTACTACTATAAAACCCAACAGAGGACAATCACTTGTATACATACGGTAGCAGGATAAGGAAACCACCAAAATTCAGGGCAGTTGTCTTGCACAAGGGGATGCTTTGTCTAGTACTACCACATAAGTCTGTCCTAATAACCAGCCCTCCAGGTTAACAGTAAGCTGGTGTGACCCATCCTGCATATCAATAGCAGCCTGTGGATTGGAAGTAATCAAAATTTGGTTCAAGGAACAACTTTAAAACCGCAGCCTCTTTCTCCTACTTTCAGAAGAACCCCACAGTACATTATCTATGTTTCCAGTGCACAGGCAACACAATCTTGAAGAGATGTTCTTAAGTACAAACTTGTGAAGAAGTTTGCCTATTACTATTGTAAAATGACAATACCTCCTTGCATCAGTGGATGTCCTCCAAACAGTTGTTAGAGTTTTCAGCCAATTTGATAATCACACCTGAAGAACCTGTAAATTGTCATCTGCTGCCAGAGTCACTTCTTACTGGTTGCAGTACCTAGTGCTGGTGTAGGTACTGTATGAGTATCGTAAGATTCCCAATTTGTATGTTGAGAGCTCATCTTTTAAATGTACGGTCTACCTGAAGATAAGCACAGTGTAACGCATGCCCCTGCAAAACCCTGTGGAAAAAGTGAATAATTGCTGTGTAATAAAATCAGTGTGTATTCTTCATATTTTAGACTTTGTTGTATTTGGAGAACAGCTGTTAAGGTGTGCAGCTTTTAGGAAGTGTTCAATTCCAAGGTGTTATTTCATTAAACTGTGACAGTTTCCAGGGCCGGGTAAAAGCAAGTAAAAAGTTCAATTTGGGAAACACTCCATTGTAAAATAGAGGTTATATTTACATTTTCAGGCAAATGAAACCAAGGAAAGTCCTAGGAAGCACACAAGCATAATTTTAAGTTAAGAATAAAACAGGCAGAATAACTGGGCAGTTTGTACTTTATTACAATTTTAAACTGTTAGTATTCTCATACCTGGACATCTTAAAATGATTTAGATTTACAGCTTCAAAAACACGTACAGGAGTTTAGCCTTGATGATTAACCAGCTATGCTGTACACAAGTTTAACTGCCCATCTCAATTTTTTGCCAAATTGAAAAGAATTCAAAGGCTATTCAGATCTGTATGTGTTCAAAGTACAGAAAAACTTCTGTTTATTGAAAAAGAATAATCTCACACATTCATATTATCAGTTCCACAAACTTAAAATTCAAGGAGCATACACAAAGCTATACATCTGTATCATTTTATTAAGAATAATTCTGAGTAGGTTATGAAGAAATTAATCCATTGAGTCTGTAGAATTTTCCAAAATCCATCTTCATGACGATATGTTCACCAAAAACAGTAAACTTTAGCAGAACTATTATACACTGGGCAAAACAGGCTGATACCAAAAAGCAACATGCAACAAAAAAGATACAATATAAAGGAGGACAATCTGCTGAATATTAAAAACCTCAAGAGAGTTTGCTGCAACTGGCACAGAAATATTCTACTAACCAGAGTCAATTCACACAAAGGCAAAAATGGGTCAACAAAACCCAAGGGGTTAATAAAATGTTCCTCAGTGCAGAAGATCTGAATAGTGTTTAGAGCATGTTCCTGATCAACAAATAGGAAGTGTTTTGGTAAGGTAGAGATATAAATATAAATGGAATGCTAGATTAAATCAGCAGACTGTCCTAAGGAATGAAATAAGGTATCATTAACTAAAGGAAAACAAGGGGAAATCTTTAAAAATGTAATTAATTTAGTGGGGCTCAAGAAGCATTCAAACAGATTTCAAGAGTCACAATTATATTCAGGCATTTAGGCTAACAACAGAAGTAAAAATCAGAAGATACACTTTTCCAAATTAAGGAGTTTTCTTTTTAAGCCAAGCATATTGTTACACTTGGGCAACACATTGCTTGGCGAACAATAATTGGCAACAAAATAAGTGAAAATGCTGTAATATCCTGCCCAAACCAGTTCCAGATACTGTATAATAACCAAGATGCAAACTAATTTTGATGTAACAAGCCTAGACCACTTATATCAAACATGTCCTTGGTGTGAAAGTCATCCAGTTCCAGTTAACGCTTCGATAGCTCATTTGACAGCCAGTCAAGTCCTTCATACAGACCCGTTCCTTGTGTAGCACAAGTTGCTTGAACATACCACTGTTGAGGAGGAGGAGGAGGAAAAAATCGTAATTAATTTCATGTACTGCATTTTGAACCAATTATAACTTTCTGAATATTGCAAATCAAGGCAATGTTCCCCCAATGACCTCTGAGAGTAGAACACTTGAAGGCAGGCTAACCAGGGGAAAAGAACAGAAGAATGTGTGTAAATTTTATCCCCATAAGACACAAGATGAAGGAGCAGCACTAGATGTGATGCTTCTTCTAGATACAGTTTTAGGCCACTTACAGAAGAATGTAATGGCTTGAATCTAACAAAGCTCAATGAGAGAAAATGAGCATTTTTGCTTGCTCAGAGGAAGAGCTATTGTACCATTTGGTCCTCACAAGGTCAAACTAATTAAATGTACCAAAATAATAATACTAGCTAACACTGCTACCTTCACTGTGAAGCTCAGAACATCTCAGCACTTACAGTTCTGTTACGCAGGGACTGAAGGCCTAGTTTATCTGTCATTTCGCTGATTGCCATGGCATTTGGCAAATCTTGTTTGTTTGCAAACAGGAGCAGCACAGCATCTCTCAACTCATCTTCCTGAAGCTGGAGAAAGAAGTAAAGTAGGTACAATTCCCTGTTAGAGCTACATATTAAGAAAAAGCACTAACATTATTTCCCTTCATATACTGCTCTTAGCAGTTTTCAGTATCCCATTCACCTGTCAGAACATGCAAATTGCTCTCACATAGTCTCAAACTAAAATGATCTCTTTTGTATAATACTTGCAGAGAACAAAAAATCTCTGGGAACTACCACCAGCTGTAATGTTTCTGACTTACGTTTTTCTTAGATTTATTTATTATTTCTATTTCTATCCTGCCCTATACTCAAAGGTCTCAGGATGAGTAACAACCTTTAAAACAGCAAATAGCTAGTAATGTCCTCCAGATATTGTCAGATTACGGCTATCACCATCATCTGGGACTGGTGAAGGGAACTGTATCCAACATCTGGAAGGTTTGTTCTCTCCTATCACACTGGCTGTTTTTGTAAGACGTCTGGATATCGAAGAGGATGGAAATACACATAACGAATGAATGCCCATTGCACTTCAGCTTTAGAGGACTCTACTGTTGCAGTCAGTCGCATTCCAATCCAAAACACAAGCCACACGATGATTACCATTTTCTGTAGTTCCTCTGCTGCTTCCTGAATTCTCTCTCTGTCATTGCTATCTACCACAAAAATGAGACCCTGAAAACAAAACATTAGCAGCTCAGTTAATAATTCCTTACATGTAAAAACATACAAGAAAAAGAAAGAAAGCCTATCTCAATAGAGTATGTAATAAAGCACTGAGGGAAACTTCTCAGTCTCAATGGAAGGCTAATTAGGAACAGCGCCTCAAAGTTCTGTCTCAGTGTAGACAGTAAAGCTTCAGGAAGATTCTCCAGCTGTAACACTGAGTGTAAAGGCAAGTGCTCAGGGAGAGGCTACAGTTTATGAACCTACTGTGGATAGCCTGCTTGAGACATATGGTCAATAATTGTTCAAATCCCTTCCTGTAGAAAGGGTCATAATAAACATTGTACAAACTAAGTCCCTGTTGGCAGAGAGGATCATAGTTAAAGGCAGTTAGCTTTGCTACATGGTAAACTATGCAGCCGGAACCCACTTGAAAAATCATCATGTAACTTAAAATAGTTAAGCTGAATGTTCCTGTGAGTTTGAATTTTAGTTGATAGGAAATATTTAAAAATATCATTTCATTTACCTGGATGACATTTTATAATTTCTAAAAACTGGACATATATTGAAAAATAACATTGTGAGAGGAACAAAAACGAATGAGAAAGCAAGCTATCAAGTAGCTGAGCTAAGCCTTCACCAGCCAGTGAGTTAGACCACTTTGGTCTCCCTAAGGCCATGATACTTTTGCTATAACACAGTGCAATTTCCCAGTCAATCAAGGTCTCTCAGCTGATCATACAGACTAAGTATTGCCTTTCTTTGGCTATACAATCTTTGGGTGTTTTTCCACTAGCACTAAGTACCCATTGAAGCAGCCATTAAGGACCCATTTGGCTGAGAGCCGGACTACCCCATTTCCACCACAGACCCCATTAGGGACACATCTGTTTCCACCACAACTAGGGAAATCCAGATCATATGGTTCCTTCAGGACCTATAATCCGGATTTTGTGTAGACCTCATTAAAGGGGTCTTCAGCCTTAAAATCTGGATTGTAGGGAGCCTGTTTCCACTACAATCCAGCAATGGGGTCTAGAGGATGCTCAGGGGGTGGGGAGGGAAGCACCCATCAGGCTGTGCCCCAAAGTCAAGACTTCAGAGTCCCTCTGAGGTCCCTCCAAAGCCAGCTCCGAAGTCCCTCCAAAGACAACTTCGGAAATTAGAGCAGGCTCCGAAGAAAACCCCTTGCAAGAGTAATGCAGCTGTTAAAGGCTCCAAAAGGTCTTTGAAGTTAGTGGTAGATCACAGGAAAGGCTGGGCAGCAGAGGATGTGTGGCCAGGGGTTTCTTGCAAGCGCGGTGGATCCCGCAAGGGGATCGTGATTTTACTCCCTTTCCCAGGCAAGCCGCTTGCTTGCCTCCAAAGGGGAGTAAAAGCAAGGGATTAAGGGGGTGCAGAGGCTTGAGTTTTCTCTCTTTCTCAGGGAGGGAATCTTATTGCTCCCCTGGAAGAGAGAAATTCAAGCCCCTGCAACCCCTTGGAGCTGCCTGTTAATCAGCTCCTTGCCAGGAGGCTGACTCATTCATGCGGAAAGAGGTGCATAATTAATGAGCTCCTTGCTGGCTCCTGCTCTTGTCCATAATTCAGGCCTTTTTAAAAAAACCTTCTCTGCTCTTTACAGCCCCTATACTCACCTGACAGTTGTCTAGCTGGGTGCCCTATATTCACCTGAGAGTCCAGGTGGGAATAGGGCTCAAAAATTTATTACAACAATTTTGGCAATTGTACCAATTATGATTCTTCTTAGGCAGGACACTGTCTATGATAGGCAATTGCCATTGTTTGATTTCTGCCCTTGATCACAGTTCAAGAAAATTCCAGCTAACTTTATACTCTAAAGCCTACTTGTTAAGAAGGTGGACTTCTAAAGAAGAAGCACAAAGCATAATTGTATAAATTTTCTTTCTAGGACCAATTTAAGGTGAATCTTTCTTTAAAACTCCTAAATGGTTAGGCTCTCTTTATCTTGTGGAGCATTCTTCCCATCTGTCCTTCACTCTAGAAGTGGAATTGCTGGGAACCTGATGGAAAACCTTGTCCAGGGCAACTAAGCAGTAATAAATGTCATTTTCTTGATGTCCACAGGTTACTTTTAGCCAATTGCATGCTGCTTTGATCTTTATTTACTAGAACGCAAGCAAAGTATAGCATGAAAAGCTATGCAGAATTAACTCAACATTTTAAAAAAGCGTAACTGTAGCACTAATTGCATTCATAACAGATTTACTAAGCTCAGAAAGTCTATCCTACCACTGAAAAATCCAGTGCCATAAAACCAGTGCTATAAATCCAGCACTAAACTACATCAAGCTCTTTTTTTAGCACAGATACATTCATTCTTATCAACAGAATAACAGAGTTAGAATAAAATCCACAAAACAATGAAATACCTTACCTGTGTGTTCTGAAAATAATGCCTCCAGAGGGGTCTAATTTTATCTTGACCACCAACATCCCAAACAGTGAAACAGATGTTTTTATATTCTACTGTTTCAACATTGAAACCTTAAAAAAATTCAAACAGACAATTAAGGCCAGTATAGCAAATCTAGTCTGTATTTTGAATAGAAGACACTGACATTGGGAGACAGAAGGATCCAGATTTTCCACAGTAACTCCATATTTCACTGCCTTTAAGCAACAGGTAAGTCTTCAGAGAAACCACTTCTCCATGTCATCAAAAGCTTTTACAAAAGCCAGATTCAGTTAGCTAACCATTACAAGAATATCTCATGTCATGAAAGATTTTGTCTTTGTGGGGACCATGTACTGGAAGACACACCTCATTTTCTATTGGAATGCCACCTATATGTTTATATAAGGGACCATAATTTTATTACCTTTTTAATGAATTTAATTCTCTTATATTAAAGCTAAAGTGCACATATTGCTCCAAGGTTATAATCAATATACCACTACCAGAGTAGCTTTATATATTTTGTGAAAGCCTTTTTTTAAAAAAAAACAATGTAGGGCTAGATTGCTGAGGAGATTCTTTTTAATGATTTTATACAATGACAAGTTTTATACTTCTAACCTATACAATGTGATATGATATGGTTAAGTGACCAGTCGATAAAGTACTTTTCATAGTAGGATGAATCTAAAGCAACCAATGGTGTCTGGTGCCTGAAAAGATAAAACTACATATGTCTGAGATTTTTTTTTTTACCAACACAGGAGTGATTTGCCACTGCTTCTTTAGGATATTTTTTTGTTTCATCACATGGTCTTATAGCTTCTGGTATTCCAGGCAGTCTTCCATGCAAACCTCACCAACTCACCTTTTGGGATCAGACAAGTTCAGTAACAAGCATTCTAACTGCTAATGATCTCTAACTAGAGAAATTTTAAAAATACAAAGAGCTGCAATCAGCTTGTAAAAGCCTAGATATATGCAATGCCTCTCTGAAAAAACCTTTCAGCAAACAAGGTAAGACAGTTTGTTTGCATGCAATATTTTGTTCTGTAGGATAGATCTACCTTTTCAATGGACCTTTGGTTTGACTATCACAACCAGAGGAAGACAGGTTTTACAAGCATACAAATGGCAGATATGCACTTATGTAGCATTCAGAAAGTCTGTATCATGATCTCTCACATCTCTAGGTACATCTTTCAGGCTCGAGTGGAAAGCAGGACGCTTCTAAGGCCATTTGCTGGGATTCGAGAGCAGAAAAAGGTTTGTCCTTGTCTCTGCTTGAGATACATTTGGTAGGCAACCGTGTGCGACTGGATGTTGGACTAGATGGGCTGTGGCCTGATCCAGCAGGGTTTCTCTTATGTTCTCATGTTCAAAGATTCGGGCATCTTTTCTATGTTAGGTTTGTTGTTCAAGAAAAATTATTTCTTTTATTGAAGTTTGTGCAAGCAAACAAAGTACGTCAATCTTAAAAGCAGCAAATATTACAGTTTCTATTATTTCAGTTATAACAAACACAGGTTTGGCTGTTTAATAAAATTAACACCAACAGTATTTTTTGTTCAGTATGAGTGAGTGATACCTATTTTCTTACCAATTGTGGGAATTGTAGTGACAATCTCTCCTAACTTCAGCTTATACAGGATGGTTGTTTTTCCAGCAGCATCCAAACCAACTAGGAAAATAAAGTTTATTATTAGTTTTAAAAAGTCAAAAGTTTGTGCTTTAAAAATTCTGTTTTAACAACAAGGACTGGGGCACATTTTTAAAAACAGTATTTAGTTTCCAGTTTTAAAGGACTTTCTAAAAAACAGAATTTGAGTCTTGAGAAACTTTAATCCTTTATCTCTCTGAGCCAGTACAGACACTATGATAAATCAACCAAGCCAGACACAATGTATCTTTCCATCTTCTCTGGCTATCTGCAATTTATTCATTGACTTGCCTAAACTTGCAACAGTTTGTACACAACAGCTGATAAGCAGAAATTTTAAAAATGAGTTGTTTTTTGGAACAGGGAGTAAGGGGTTGTTTCAAACTGTCTGAAAACATGGCAACACATCAATCAGTGCTTCACCTAGCTATGCATGTTCTGGAACACCACTCATCTGCAGGTAAGCACACACAAACACACCACACAAGAAGCCCAGTACAGCCATGCCAGAGAGGGAGACAAGGGCATATTTTAAATATGTCTTAGGTATATATTACTTTACATTTCTATTCTTGTGATCTTTGGGTGAAGCTAGTCCCCATATACACAAGGCTTTCTGACACCTACGCCGGCTTCTTTAGAAGCAGCTCTTCAAGTAGCTCTAAGGTGTTTTCAGGATAAAGGCCCATTCTGCACTCATTTCCTGATCCAGATCAAGGGGCCTCTGGTGTGGATCCTGTGCCTCTTCATCCACAGATTAATAAGGATCAAAGAAGCCCTGCCCCCATCAGTCTTGCACAAGACAAGAGCTAGATCAGCTTAAGGACCTTTAATCTGAATCTACTATAGACATGTTAAATAGGTTGACAACCAAACTAAGTGCATTGATCTGGATCACTGAGGCATGCGGATGCCTACTGGGGGCTGCTATTTGGCAACACACCATTGGCATGGTGCAAAAAATCACCACACACACACCCCCACACAGCTAGGAGTAAAAGTTCCTAGCCTTGGGGGTTATTGTGGCATGCTGCTGAATAACAGCCCCTCCTCATTTATACTAATATCCCCGTGATGTCTTAGCATAAAAGTTACCTCATCAATAGCTTCCTCACTAATGACACTGAAAAACCTACTGTCATGACTATTATTTATTTACATTTCTCTCCTGCCATACAACATCTTACAATAAAACCAGTGTAATGAAATGATTGTATATGATTAAAACTTCATCAATTAAAACTCAAACTATGTCTAAAGAGGAAAGGCAGCTACCTCTTCAGCCAAATGTTAGGATAAAGAAGTACATCTCTACAATATATATATAAATGTACAGAGGTGGGGCTGTAATAAATAGCAAAGGTCATAAAGCACTTAGCTCCAGATCTGTGGTTTATTAATGGAAGAGAAAACACGAGACTCAATCCAGTAGTTGACTTAGAGCATGAATGCCAATTTCTACATAGTCCAGTGATGACCACTGAGAAACAAGATGAAGGTATAAAGTGCTCAGGAAAATTTCAAAGTTAATGGAAAAAATATATAAAAGTTTAAAAGTAAAATTGGGGGGGGGAGCCCCAAACCAATAAATCCCATATTAAAGCATGGAATTTTGTCAGCTGGACAAAGAAGGAAGTTAGAAAAAGAGGGAGATGGCTGTGTGTTGTCTATATGAAGTTGGAGTGCAGATCTTTTTATCACTGACCTTTAGCCTGGCTAGATGAAGCTGATGGAATCTGGAGACCAACACTTCTGAAGAATACCCTGAAATAGAGTATTCTCTGGGATGGCTCTGAGCTACTGTATATTCCGGCGTATAAGACGTCTGGGCATACAAGACGACCCCCAAGTTTCCAATTAAAATATAGAGTTTGGGATATACTCGCCATATAAGAAGATGACCCCCGGCATATAAGACGACCCCCGACTTTTGAGAAGATTTTCCTGGGTTAAAAAGTAGTCTTATATGCCAGAATATACAGGATTTAAAAAAACATTCAGAATACACTGCAAAATTGTGAGGCTGGTCTCACTGTACCTCACTGATTTTAAGCAACACTGAATAACCACAGAAGTATGACTAGTGCTACACTATTGTTATCCTAAAAAGCACATTGCTACATCTTAACAGTGACCAAATTAGTTCAACAGCTTCCTGTTAAATGGAAAATCAGATGTGAACATTTGCAAATAGGCATAACGGCAGCAGCGCTCTTTCTGTTCATGTTTCCCAGCAACATTTATCCTAACTATTAGCCATTGATAACAGGATCTAAATAAGGAGACCATTTTGTGGTCTGTTGTACAAGGTTTACTTTCACATTTTCCTTGCTTTTCAGAAATGTCAGGAAACCCATTTGATGGAGAGAAAAAAATATTAACCACTCACTAAATTGTTATTGTTTTAATAATGTTTGATTTAAAATGTTGTTCAAATAAATAAATAAACCTTTGCTTTCCCATGTGATTGTTTAAAATTCAGCACAATTAAAATGGATTCATGACTTTGTGTGTGTGTGTGTTTGTAATTCAAAACTATGCAATTTCAGGACTGAATGATCCTTGTCATGTCCTAATAAAGTTTTACAGGTACTGTATGAAGCCCTGAAGGGCACAAACTCTGCTAATACATAGTCACCCAGAATCTGTTCAACAGCAACTGTAATCAGCTTCAGCACGGCCAATGGCAAATAATTATGAGTCCCTTAGCACAGCAAATTCCAGAGGGCCATGTCTGCCACCTATGACTTAAAATTAAATAAAAGCTTGTCAAGAGATCTCATTTAGTATACTACAAGATTATGTCTGACTAGAAAATGAGTTTATCTTAACTTGAAACTATTAACTGTATGGCTCAAAGTCTATATTTTCGACAATTGCCTATGTCTTTATGGTGTCTTATGGTGACTCCATTCCATGTACAGTACCAAGCTGTACTTGTATGGTAACCAAGCTCCAACTTTCACAGCCAATACTCATGTTTTCCCCAAATAAAAATGTCTAAACACTGTATCTTACATAGCTTTGACTAAGCTCAGTACCATACATCTGGAGGGCAAAACAGTAATCGCTATGAATTGTTTAACTCTTATTTTAGAATATATTAAAATGCAGCGTCTGACCTAAAAACAAATTTTCAGTTGTGCTATAAATGTCTGAAATGGCACACCAAAATCCTGAATAAAGATCGCACAAATACTGCCACTTAAATAACACCTTTCAGAAACAAACCTGGAGGGCCCGTGGACTATGGCACGAACCAAGGAACCTCAATTTTCTTGAAAGATACAAACCAACATTCTTTAATTCTACAGAACACCTTTTAAAAGCTTTTCTGTATTAAGAATATTCACCCTTGGAAGTGTTTTAACAATATATATATTCCGATGCTTTTATCCTGATAATTATACTCTCCCTACCTTTTCAGCTATCTTCTGCAAAGCAACTCCAAAGCACTGGGGGGAGGGGGGGAATCCTTCCAAAACAATGCAGGATGTACATGACCCACTGACAGCACACACAGACTGACAGAAAAGCTTCCAGAAGTATAAACAGCCTACAAAGCAGAAGCTGGGGAGGAAACACTACTTCTACCTACAGCTTTGGGATTCAATCCCAATATCTTCCAATTTGAAGACAACACATATTAGGGCATGCTTTTATTTACATACCACTTGCACATTAATACTCAGACAGAGCAGAAGTATTCCTCCTATTGATACAGTTAATAGAAAGGTTTTCTTCCTGCTCTTGATTTTGCCAGGGAACTCTAATACAGACATAAAAGGAGTATACCTTAATCCAAGTCCTTTCACATAATATATATGGGAAGGCCAAATAATAAGAAGAAGGGAGAAATGCTGATTTGACCATGAATCCTGAAGCGATGCTAACAATACCTTAAAGGGAGAAAGGGAAGCTATCATGTGAGGTGCAGAGGAAGGAGTCCCATGGTAGCATTTCCTCCCTTCAGAATGTGACTCTCCAAAACACCTGGGGACCTGTTTTAGGCAAAAGATCTCATCCCTTTACAAAAGACAGATGTTGTATATACAAAATCATTCATTCCAAGAGCTGATATCATGTTGATACTGCTCATCTATAATGGTCAGTTGCTACATCTTCTTGCTACAGTGTTACTTGACACCTTAAATAATTCTTACATTGTAGGCTGGTGTTTGGCAAAAGAACTTTTCTTCCTAAGTTACCTAGAGAATTCCGAACAGAGTTGGTGAAAGTTTAATGAAATATCTGTTGAATTGAAAAATGCAGCATTTGCACAAAAAACAGAAATGGGTTTAAAAAAATAAAAGTCTGCATCTGGGGAGGAGACAGAGGAAGACCAAGGCACTGCACTGGTTAAAGACTAAATTATATAAGGAAAGGAATTCACACAAGATAATTTTGTTTTGTAATCATTCATTTGGTGTAGCTGAAGAACACACGTGCTCATGGAAGATTTGATTTTTGCTTTATCCTGGAACAAGAGAGAGGAACTACAGGAGAAACTGTCTCTTGCTCCAAAAGGCTCTTCTCTCCACCAAAAGTGCCTGCAAATCTCAAATCTCTTCTGAAAATGGCAGGAACCCTTCTAAATATGGCACCCATGGCCCAGTTTATTGTCTCCCATTCCAAAGACAGTTTCTTGGGATGTCTCAATTGCTTTGAACATTGATATTACAAAAAAAGGGATATTATTATCTTTTAAGTAACCTACTAAAAAGTAATAATCAGTAACTTCATCTCCAATATTAAGAGAAACCTTTTTTAAAAACTATTTAGCCTTAAAAATGCACATGCACTATGCGAAACCACTTACTGCATATACTTTTACATATTTAGACAAGTTTGCTTGAAAAGGAAAATGTGAATAAAAAAGAATTAAATATACCTGCATGGTTTGGGCAAAAAATATGAAAAACTGCTTGGTCTCAGCCTGACAGACTCCAAATGTAGTAACTACTACAATTAACAATGTAAAAAAAACTAATTATTCTCCAAAATTCAAACTGGGTCCTTAAATATTATTTAGCATACTAAGGTAACAGAATAGAACATACATTTGACAAAGGAAATGTTTGGTTCTGCATTAATGTCTAACAACAACAATAATAGAATAGAACAAGAACTTTGTAGAAGAGATCAACCTAGTCTGAATTTAGTTCTTTTTAAACTTTCCCAAGAAACACTAGAACTTCAGTCAGAAGCAACCTTAACAAACAATATCAACTACAAACAAAGAGAAGCTATTATAAGTAAGCAGGACACTTCATCTAGAGGTACACAATAGAACCTGCTCAAGCATTCTTCCTACTTCCAACACATCTCATAGAGGTGAGAAAGTAACAGTGGCTTTCTCTGAACTGGCCTTGTTTGAATCACAGAACTATAGAGTTGGAAGATTCATCTAGTCCCATGCTTAATGCGGGATTCATTAAACTCTTCCAGACAGATACCTGTCCAGCCTCTGCTTGAAGACCACCAGTGAAGGAGAGCTGACCACCTCCTGTGGCATAGGGGTGCGCACAGAGCCATTTTTCCACATTCTATTCGAGGTGAATAGAATGTGGAAAATTTTGCCCAGAACAAATACCCCCCACCTGTCCTTTCCCACCTCCTCTACCGAACCTTCTACAGATACTGGATTATCCGATTTGTGGATGGACAGGGCCCTTTGAATAGGGCCCTATTCGATTTGTCCACAAATCTTGGAATCTGGACTTATTTGTCCAGATTCCGAATGCACAGATAATCCATGCACATCCCTTCTATGGCAACCCATTGCCCTTCCTGTCAGGATTTTTTTCCCTAATATCTGTATCTACTTCCTTGTGGTTTCATTCCATTGCTTCTAGTCATTCCTTCTTGTGTAAGTTAGAATAGGACTGGTAGCCCTTCAGATACCAGAAGACAGCTATCATGCTTCCTTTCTGCTCTTTGTAAAACATGTTTGGCATACCACTCACCCTCCTTCTAATTTCCCCCCCGTTTGTTAATGTCTTAATTTTGAACTAAAAACACATTTTGTCCTTGATAAATACAATGGTAAACAGATTGTTTCAAGTCTTGATATTCTCCTAATCTCCTCTTCTATGTACACACTAAAGATGACTGAGTGAGGAAGCTCTCTGTTTATAATACCCATGGCTGAACTAGACCAATGTGCTGCTTTTGAAGGTATCATCTCCATTGCAACACAAAAAAAAGATGTTTCTAAAATGACTGCTCACAGTAATACAGTACAAGCACAAATAAAACTCTGAAAGTCACGCACACAGAATTTGTGAACAAATGGTATCCTTTTGGAATTGTAGGCAATGACTGAGGAAGGGAAAATGTCAGCATGTTAATTGCCACAATCAGTGCTCAATGCCCTTATTTCAAAACTTTGTCCTCTCACTAACATAATTAAACAAAGGAAAAGCAAGAAAATAATTTACAAAGAAGGATCTTGTGAGCATTGTCTAAAGGCTCATTTTTTAAAAAGCTAAACTTACGACTAGGAAACGTGATAAAACACTTTAACAGCTCAATAACTTAATGGCGGAAATAAGTATGTAACAGAGGTAAAACCAAAGCACACATTGGACTGGACGTTTTGAGTTTTAAAATCAGAACTCTGCTCGATTATCCTGAGAGCGCAAGCTCAAACAAACATGCATGCTCTGCTATCTTAACTGACTCATAGAAGACTGTTCAAAGCCACTGGCATTCAGATTCAGAACAGTGGCTGTATAATTGGGTCAAAATCCAAAGGTATCCTGCACCAAACGGCTAAACATTATATTCATCCATCTGTGACCTACGCCAGTGGTTGGCAAACTCATTAGCCAAAAGAGCCAAACATCAACAGTACAATGATTGAAATTTCTTTTGAGAGCCAAATTTTTAAAACTTAAACTATATGGGCAGGTACACTGTTATTAATTAGGGTACTCCTAAGCTGGAAGAGCCACACTCAAGGGGCCAAAGAGCTGCATGTGGCTCTCGAGCCGTGGTTTGCCTACCCCTGACCTACGCTATTGATCTGTGTTGCCTTTAACGTATGATAACGCAATCCTAGGGGAAGATCAACCCCAGCAATCCAAGCACTACCCAAAGAGTAATTTCTGCACCCGAGTTTGGCATGTTTCACTAACTCCCCTCCCCCTCCAAGATCCCAATATGCCATAACGGTGTAAGGCAATGCGGTCATTTTGCACAGCAATCACACACACAGTACTGACTCTCCCGGAGGAGCAACGGGGGGGGGGGAGGATCCTTTCTCTCCTGTTGCCGAAAACTGCAAGAGAAAAGAGAGGCTCGCCTCAGCTGCTGTGGTGTCTACGTTACAATTTTCGGCCTGCTGGCAAAGTGCGGACTGGGAATGGAGACAGAGAAGCTGCCGCTGCTCTTGCCGCCGCCTTCGTTTCGCCAACCCCAACCCCCCCGCCCCCCGCAAGCAAGCACTGCGGAGCTGCCTGGGAAGCCGCCGAGAGCGAAGGCGCCGGGCTGGTTGTACGAGCCAGGAAGAAGCGCCAGCCAGCAGCGCCGCACGGGCGGAAGGAAGACGAAGGACGAGGCCGCCTCCCGACGGGGCGGCAGAGCCAAGACAGACCCCGCGGGGCCGACTCCGCGGACGAGGGAGATGCGAAGACGGGCCCCTCGCCGCCTCCCTGCCTTCCCTCTCCAACCCCGGCGGCTCGTAGGCCTCGCTGGACAATGCTGCCCCCAGGCCCAGGCCTCCACCGTGGCGGGCCGGGGCCTTGGTGGCTTCCCCCGAGGGGAGACCCCAGGCAGGCAGGCAGGCGGGCGGGCCCCCTTCGCCGCCGCCCCGGCCCCGGCCGCCAGCAGCGCGTTAGGGCAGGAGGAAGCGCCCGCCAGGCAGCCCGGCAGGCCCGCCGCGGCGTCCCCGCCCAGGATGGGGCGCCCGCGGCCGCCTGCGCGCCTCCCTCACCCATCAGGATGCGCATCTGCTTCTTTCCGAAGAGGCGCGAGAAGAGCGAGGAGATGGTGAGGCCCATGGTGGCTCCCGGCTGGGCGGAGGTAGCGGCGGGCGGGCGGACCGACGGTGAAGCGGCGGCGGCGGCGGCAGCAGCAATGTGGGCCGCGGTGCCTCCTCCTGCTTTCCTTCTCCGGCTCCTTTTCCCCCCGTCAGGCGCCCGATGCTCCCGCCCGGAGGCTGCTGGTCGCCTGAGAGAGCCGCTGCCCGTCTGCGCCCGTTCTTTTTCTCTCTCGCTCTCCCTCTCTGCCACGTCACGGCCGCCCTGCCGCCGGCTCCAACGCGGACAGAATCGCGTCACGCCCGCCACATCCTCACCGCGGCACCACCCACACGAACCTTGGCCAGGCAGGCCTAGCCGGGCAGGAAGACTACGCCTCCCGGCTTGCCCATCGCCGGGGCAGCCTTCGCGGCTTTAGTTTTTCGGCCGCGGGGCACGACGGGAGGCGTAGTCCTCGGAGAAAAACATGGCGGCTTGGGGAAAAAAGGAGCGAAAAAGGGGCGTGGAGCACGCTGGGTAGTGTAGTAACCTTCCACGTCAGTGGACTGGTCGGTGGTCAGTCATTTTTTTAAAAAATCCTTTTAGATTCTGAATGAGTGATGGGAGACGTGGACTTCATATCGTAAACTTGAGGCCTGGCCATAATACTGAAGGAAACAAAGAGTAGCCAACAACAAAGTTTTACTGCTCCAAACAATACATGTGTCTAGGCAAAACTGACAGGACTGTATCTTATTGAGAAAGGTGCAAGTTTGGACATCAGAGGAAAGGGTCTAATTCTCTCTTTACAAGCAGGATTTTCTTCCCTGCCATCCTCTCTGCTTGCAGTTTGTTGTAACACAGGGATTACCATCCTCTCAGCTGCCTGTGGGAACTAGAGTGGACTATGCCAATAGGAACTGATATTAGGACAGGAAATCAAACATCATAGAATCATAAAAACAGAAAGGCTCCTTAGGCCCATAGAGTCTTATTCCCCGTTTGCTGCAAATTAAAGCATCTCCAGTAGATAGTTATCATGCTGCCATTGCTTAAGCACATCCAGTAAGGCAGATCCTACAAACAGCTTTGGTGTTGAACTACTTAATCAAGGGAGCATTCCCAAACAGATTATAATGAGCTTTAGCACCATTTTGAGCGCTCACCATTCCCAAAGTTTTAAAAGAATCTGCAGTTTCTGAGGATTAAAGGTCCTGAAATGGGGATTATCTATACTCAGATCAAAACAGGTCTCACTGCTGGATTTAGAAATACTCCACTTTATTTAGCAAAATGGGAATGCAAGTGGGGTTTTTTTTGGGGGGGAACCATGCTTTAGGGTCTTTCTCAGTTTCCCCTGACCAATTGAGAAGGTGCGATTTCCTCTCTTGTAGCCCCCTCTTTCCTGGGCTCTTCATTATGGGCTAGCCACTAAGGAAATCTACTGCTGGGTGAAAGGGGAGGGGAAGGAGGTGAAAAATGAACAGAACTGGTAGCTACGGCACAAACAACAATGTAACAAGATCACACAAATGTAGCAAGGATGGGAGTATGTGAATGTGCCCAATTTCAAGAAGCAGGACTTGCTGGCAACAATCAGACTTCAGGAGCTTCTGTGTTGGCTTTGTGTAAAAGGCTGCCTGCTCCCTCCTTCCTTCCATGATCACCTCACTCCCTGCCATTTGATCTACAGATCTAGCGTAAAACACCATTATAAGAAGGGAAAGTGATCTTTAATCTTCTACTGCCTTGTTAACATGAAAAAGAAACTGTGCTACAGAGGGGGGAGAAATGGTAAACAAAAACTGCTGCGAAAGGAGTCCAGGATCTGATGGGGGGGGGGGACAGGTTTATATAGAGGGTGGGGTTTAAATTGCCCACCCCAGTGAAGTCAAGGTATGATGCTCTCCAATTGCTGCCTGCATGGGGAGGGGGTTCTGCTGTCACCAGAGTGATGTGGTTCTTTTATACTGTAAGAGTGTCCTGGTCCAGTGCAGGAAAGAAAGGAATTTTCCAAGCTGGATTTTAGTTAATCACTATTTATGTACCTTTTATATAAATCACATATGATAAATGACACTCTTACAGTATAAAAGAACCATGTCACTCTGGTGACAATGCTCAGGGGAGGAGAGAGGAGAGGGGGTTTCTTACCTGCCAGCCACTGAAGAATAGAGAGTGAATCCACATTATAAGGTAACAGTGGATACCCAAAAAAACAGACCTCATTGCTGATTTTTTTAAAAAGTTTAAAACTGAATTAAATTATGATTTTAATCATAATATTCTTTGCTGTAGGTGAAGTTAATTACTTCCGCATTTCAAAACCCAGTTTTGGTTGGTCGGAGACTCTGATGGAACACTGATAGTGAGGCCACACCACCAGGCTCTTTTTGTTTGTTTCATGCCCTACACCACAAAACAGTGGTTTCTGAACACCCCAGTCATAACCCCCTAGTATTTTGATCAGAAGGCTAAATATTTTCCCAGAATTTCTTCATGGGCCTTGCATTTTCAGTCCCCTCACGATACTTGATTCCTGCTCTTATCCTGTTACAATTTATCTTAATTCTTAACAAATTAGGTGCCCATACCTAGAAAAGCTAAAAATCCACACACATTTCTGTAGGTTTTGGGTTTTTTTTTTTTTTGTAAATTATTTCTCTGCTATGATTAAGCAGCACTCTGGGATATGAGGCAAGAGCAGAGGAACAGTGTCACTGAAAGCTTTTGTTTCACTTACCTTAATCTTTCTTTCCCATCCTGACTGGTGGATGACACACTCTTCTTCTCATGAACCCTTCTACAGCTAGACAAACACAACAAAAGTTCCCCAGTTCCCACTTCCTGGGCCCTCAGTATAAAGCTGAAAAGTTGTCCCTGTGGAAGAGACAGGGATGCTGCTGAGATGGGGGTTGTTGTTGTTATGTTTGCCTGGTAAAGGAACGATGTTTTATTCCTAAGTCTCTGGCAATTTATGCTTTTTGTTATTTTATTATAATGTTTAGTTTTATCATACTAAACATGCCAGGAAAGGGATCTCAGGGTTCTGTTGGTCAGTTCAATGAAAGTGTCAGCCCAGTGCGCGGCAGCAGAGAAAAAAGCTAATTCAATGCTGGGAGTAATTAGGAAGGGACTAGAAAATAAGTCAGCAAGTGTCATTTTGCCTCTTTATAAATCTATGGTGAGGCCACATTTGGAATATTGTGTACAATTCTGGTCACCATATCTCAAAAAGAATATTGTGGAATTGGAAAAGGTGCAGAAAAGGGCAACCAGAATGATCAAGAGGCTGGAACATCCCCTTTACAAAATCAGGCTGCAACGTCTAGGCCAGTGATGGCCAACCTATGACACGCGTGTCACAGGTGACACGCCAAGCCCTTTTGGGTGACACACATGGTCACCCTGACACCTGGGCGTGTAGTGCTTGCTTGTTCTTGAAGTCCTTGGGTTTGGGTTAGGGTTACAGTTAGGGTTTGGGGTTGGGTTAGGGTTTGGGTTAGGGTAAGGGTGAGGGTTTGGGTGAGGGTTAGGCTTAGGCTTAGGGTTTGGGTTAGCGTTAGGGTTACGGTTAGGGCTAATAATATAACTTTTTTACTGGAGCTACAAATATCACAAAATTATGGATATTTCTAGAAGTGACACAGCACCCAAATTAAGCTAGGTTTTCTTGCAAATTTTGACACACCGAGCTCAAAAGGTTAGCTACCACTGGTCTAGGCCTTTTCTGTCTGGAAAGACGAGGGGACCTAATTGAAGTATATAATATCATGCACAGTATGGATAGAGAAAATTTCTGTTCTCTATCACACCACACTAGAACCAGGGGGCACTCTATGAAGCTGATGGGTAGAAGAATCAGATCAGACAAGGGAAATTATTTCTTCACTCAGAGGGTCAACGGTTTATGGTATTTGCTGCCAGAAGAGTGATAACAGCTAGCAGCCTGGCTGGCTTCAAGGAAGGGTTAGACAAATTTATGGATGATAGATGTATCAATGGCTATTAGAATGGATGCCTAAGTACATCTTTTAGGCTGGGGGGACAAGCAGGACACGTCTAAGACCATCTGCTGGGATTTGAGAGCAGGAGAAGATTTGCCCTTGTCTCTACTTGAGATGCCCATGGGCAATTGGTGAGCCACTGTGTGTGACAGGATGCTGGACTAAATGGGCTGCGGCCTGATCCAGCAGGGCTCCTCTTATTTTTCTTTTTTTATTTTTATTTATATTTATATCCTGCCCTATACCCGTAGGTCTCATGGCGGGTTACAGTTTTAAAACAACAGGTTAAAACAGTAATATGCATAAGAAACCTTAAAAACCAACCAGCAAACAAACAAATGAATAATCCAGCATATTTAAAAAAGGTATTCAAATATTAAAATACTAATGTCTACAGTGGGGGAAAGGAACAAAAAAGTCACATTAGCCAAAGGCCAGGGCAAAGAGGTGCGTTCCTTTAGGTATTTGGGGCCCAAGTCATTTAGGGCCTTATAGGTCAGAGATGGCACCTTGAATTGGGCTCGGTAGTGAATTGGCAGCCAGTGCAACTCTTTCAAGACTAACGTGATGTGCATTTGGCTTAGTTGTTCCGGTCAGCACTCTTGCAGCTGCATTTTGCACTAGCTGCAACTTCCAAACCATCTTCAAGGGCAG
>MTQE01001058.1:13183316-13211545 GCA_014337955.1 Aspidoscelis marmoratus
CAGAGCATGGGTAACTGTGGCCAAGTCATCTCTGTCCAAAAAAGGCTTCATTTGGCCTTACCAGCTGTAGTTGGAAGTAGGCACTCCTGGCCACGGCCTCCACCTGAGCTTCAAGTGTTAGCGCGGAGTCCAGGAGTACCCCCAAGTTTTGCACCTGTCCCTTCCAGGGCATTGCAACCCCATCAAGGACAGGGTATGCCAACTGTATGGGCCTGAGACCCTGTGACACACAGCACCTCTAGTCTTGTCTGGATTCAGCTTCAATTTATTGGCCCTCATCCAGTCCATTACTGCCTCCAGACACCTGTCAAGCACTTCGACCGCCTCTCCTGATTCTGATGGGACAGAGACATAGAGCTGGGTATCATCTGTGTATTGATGACAGCTCACTCCAAAACTCTCGTTCTTATGTTCTTATATGTTGCTTTCATGGTCTTATTTACCATATTTGAAACCCTTGTACATATCGCTGTTGTGAATTTCAATGCAGTTAAAGCACTAAAAATGGTACATTAAATCATTACACTAGCAGGCCAAGCGATGACTCTTATCAGAAACAAGCACCTCCCTAGGTAACATGTTTTAGTACAATCATTGTTATTTGGATGAGGGAACAGATTCCATAAGCTGGACACCCAGTAAAAGTTGGTTGGTTCTAGATGGATTTCATTAGGAACCTGGAGAGCCTCACTTGCAGCTTTCATGTAGCATGTCTATGGAGATGACATCTATTCAGACAGTGTGGTCTGGTTTGCTTAGGTTTGCATAATCACTGAACAAAAACAGAGTCACAGATTCTTATTCCTGCAACTGGCAATTGCCAAGAGGAGGAAGAATTACAAGCGGAACTATTGTTACCACAAGGAGTAGCAATGCCATGGTAAGACAACAGTCACTTAGTGATGAACTGAGTACGTGTACTGTATTCTCTCCACTTCCTCAGGGGCTGACTTCATATTCTTTGTTCTCCTCTTGCACTGAATAAATCTATTGTGAGAAAATTGCTTATTGTGAAGTTTAAGTTAAAAAGAGATTTTTAACACCTTACCAGTACTGTTTATATCGCTTCTTATCAATTGCAACAGAAGGTACAGAGGCTTTTCAAGGATGCCCAGGAGCTGTTTGTCAGTGATAAGCTAGAAACTCTACTGATTTGAACATATTAACCTTCATATTCTTCACTTCTCTATCCATGTTTCCTATTGCTTTAAATGCCTCTCCAGCACAGCAGTGCAATAAAATGTCTATCGTGCTCCTAATAGCCTCAACAAATTTTGCCTCCTTTCCACAATGCAGACCATTACAGGGCCCACACAACAGCAATGATCCATAGTCTTGTGCTATACTTTTCTCCTCAGCAAATGAAATCTTGTGCTTCAGTAGGGGTTATAAATCTTCAAGCAACTGGTCTCAATGTTAATTCAATCACCACTTTTCCCTGGTCATTGTTATCCTGACCTTATTATCAAATTTTTAAATGGTGGTTCTGTTTCTACATGTGCATCCCTCTCATTCATGCTCTCCTCTGTTAAAATTTATTTAGCTAAAGCTTATTTATAAACCAAAAAGCCAAAGGTACTCTCAGTGTTTTCCTTCTTGACCCATGAATTGTCCACATTTATGTTCAACAATAATATTTGATCTGCAAATATGAAACTGAAAAGATATATGAAGGAATTCTAAGGTCCTTGCTGCTCTGGGTCTTATTCCTGCTATCTGCTTGCTGGAGACTGAAGCAGGCCATGCTAGAAAGGGCCCAAGTCCACACATGCCCTCAGAAAAGCCTTAGCTGATGAGTCCAGCACTCCTGTTTTGTCTTATCCCTTGATCAGGAGTTTGTGCTTCCTTGTAATTTCTATTTGTTCCTAGATCTCCCAGTGATTTCTTCTCTTTGCAGTCCTCAATTTGTAGTAGAGGGGCCTTCAAATCCAATAGGAAGCATGGGATAAATGATTTTTGTTGAAAATGGCCTCCTTCCTCATTCCACACATGGATTCAATCTGTATTTCACGACTGTATTCCACCCACTGTTACCACTGCATTGTTAGTAAGCACAATCCCATCTCTCCTCCAGAGTCTTCTGCAGTAGAGTGTTCAAATAGATTTAACAACGAAGGAAGGAGAAAAAACACATATAGGGAGGGAGAATAGTCAAGTCAGTTTTACTGCAGTTTTACTGTTTTCATGCCTGCTGCTAAGATGCCCAGGATATTGAAGCAGTTTTTCAGTGCATCTAAGTGTGCTGACGGCCACCATCCCCCATGTAGATTGGCATGGCTGCACTACCTGCAGGCATATAGGCAACTGGGGCTGCACTGAGCCCATGATGGATAAAAGCTGTGTGTGGATGGAAACTTAATTTTATATAGGGATTCACAAGATTCAGCAACACTATGCATCTTTTTTTTTTTGGAGGCAAAACCACCAATATTATAAGTGGGAGTAAACCTTGGTAAAGTTGTGATCAGTCCGAAACATCCATACCATATGGGTGTCATTTCCATATGGTTTACTAAATAAAAATAGAAATGTAGGGCTTTTTTTTTGTAAAAGTGAAATTTATTTCCTTTAAAAAAATACATTTTTGCAAATAAAGCTAATGTAGCTAGTTCCACCACACTATGAAATGCTTCAGTAAATGAAGATTTAGTGGCCATACAATATTTTAAAAATGCTACTTATCAGCTGTGCAAAACAATCGGTATGTTAAATATTATTGTGAAAGTGACATTTATGCAGCAGTCAGCTTTTATATAATTTACATTGAGTTTCAGATTTGGATTTCATATAGAAGTGAGTACTGTATTAAAAATACTTCTTTTAAAAAATACAGAGGATAGTTTAATGCTAAAATTAAAGAATCTAAACAATATTACAAAATATTATACAAAGGCAGTTTATCATAGCCGGCCCTGCAATGATCATTTTATCCAAACTAATGGAATATTTTGTGATATTTATTACTGTTACATCTCGAACCAGCTTTTACATTGTGTTTCTAATAATAATGTACACACAACATTGGAATGCATGAGAAATATTAACATTTTTAAAATGATTCCTCCATGTCCTGTTTCACATGAAGTTATATTCATAAAAGCCTTGCAGCCAATAACAGTGATTTTCTTCTGATAACAGTTTATTATGTACATCGACAAAATAGTTAAGTCCTTTTTAAGCGTTCTACATACTCACAGAAGTAACATCACAGCAGGGAAAAATGTGCTAGATACCCTTCCCTGTGTAATCCTTATTAACCTCCAAAAGTTAGAAACTAATGTTCTAAAGCAAGGAGAACTTTCTTGCTTCAGAGTTTTCCCTTCCATTAATGACTCCCAGTGCAGTGATCCCTGCTCAAATGTTACAAGCAGAATTTTTTAAAGAGAATACTGCTGGCTGTGATAAGCAGCAGCCGATTCAGCAGAAGTTTACACAGGTTCAAATTGCTTTTTCACTCCTACACCATGATTTCTAAAAACAAAAAGTTAAAATACCATGTCGTAAAAGAACCTCAGCCCATTTTATAAGATTGCGGTGGTTAGTGATTCTATGCTAAAATTCCCCTGTCTATATCACTGATATACTTTGGAGCAAATGACTGTCATCCAAATAAAAAAAAGTACCATTCACATAAACAAACAAACAAAAACTCTGTCACTGCCTGGATTCCTCTTTTGCATTAGTCACATTTGCACAAAATGGTGCTAAGAAAGAAACAAGGATGTGCAAAAAGTGAAAACATCCTGAAATATTAACTGGCAAGGAGTTTGTGAAGCTGATTCACAAATTCCTTTGCACTCTCAGCCTCCCCACTAACAGTGTCCCTAGCCTCCTTTCTGCTACCCTTGTGCCCACACCTTACCTTTATGTTGGCACACAATGGCCTGCTGACACCCAGCATGTAGTTCTTGTGAAGGCCAGATGATGTGCTTTCCTGACATACTAGGTTTTCTGGAGTAGAGGACCACTGATGCTCTGAGCAGGCCATGTGAGCTTCCACCTTCCTGGAAGGCCTTGAACAGGAAGAGGAGGCCCACATGTCCACACATTTGGCCTTCCTGGAGGACTTACAGTCCTCAACTCTCAACAGGTTTCCACTGTTAGCAGACCATCCAAAGAGAGCTGGGACTATCAGGTACTTCATCTTGCAAGCCTAGTTCTCTTTGACATTCAAGGCAAGATGAGGGACAGGTGAGCATGAGCTAAACTGAACAATGAATGGATCTACTCCTTCCTTCACTGCCACTTTCTGTTTCCCAGTTGGGCATGCAGCTAAAAGTGGACAAGGCCATGTCAGGATTGCACACAACATCGCTCAAGTGCAGTGTTTGACAGAAGCCTGTGAAATCCCAGGAAAAGTGGGATCATCATGCACATTATACACAAGTCCAATGTGGCCCTGCCCACTCCTGGCTGCACAGCCAGCAGGGAAACAGGAAATAAGGATAAGGCAAGGAGTGGATGCTTCACTGACCAAGAAAGCACTGAGCGGCCTCTGCAAGGACCATGTGGAAGGCAGCAACAGGCTGGCAGGAAGATGAGGTATAGGTGCAAGGCGAAAAGGTCAGAACGCTGAACATAATAGGGAAGGCCTACATGCATGAAGGCAGAATAGGGAGGCTGCGTGTGATGTGGGAGAGGGAAGGCCCTGACACAAAGAGGGAGGGGGATCAAATCAGACAAATTGTTCATTGAATTTCCCCTCCTCAGTTTGCTTTTTTTCCCAGTTAATTTTTATTTATTTTTGATTCCACAATATACTAAAACTTCAAGGTTCATTATCACCCCTTTTCCTCAATTATCGTATAATTGTTTTGTTATCTGACTGAAACTCCAAAACTTAAGCTGAGCTTGGTACGACAGTGATCCCCATGAATCCTCATTGTGTACAAAACCAGATTTGTTTGAACCTGGTTTGGAGCATCACTAGAGTAAAAAAGGAATTTATGCATGGAAGGTTGAATGAATCTGTTTTTTAAAAGTGCTACACAGAAACAAAACAGATCTCCAGACGGCCTCATCTTCCCACTCCAGCAAGCATACAACAAGATAACACTTGTTGTATGCTTGCTATGAGGAAACAGATGTTTTACTCCACAGAATGTCCATTATGTACTTCCTATGGTTCACTTTATAGCCAGCTAGTTCTGTTATTCAAATTTTTAAAAAATGACTTTCAGTCCCACACTGTAAAATGTGGACTTGATAGGAAAAGCTTAAGGTCTTTGTTAAAGAAACAATTTGATTATGAATTTAAAAATGAAAAAATGCCATCTTTTCAAGGAATCTGTTGTTGATCTTTTTCTAGCTACTAGCTTTTACTGATATGCTTTAAACAAAAGCATTAGAAGTAGTAAAATTTTTGTTTTGTACCTTTATACTTTCAGGAAACATTTGTGTCTTTATAAATAGCACTTTCACTATTAAAACTGTATACTGAAAATATGAACTTGATTCTGGTATCTTAGAGCTAAAGGAATCATAATGACCTTTCCAGGCTAGCAGGATCTTCCTTGGCTCATCCTCCTTTCTTTAGTTTAAGAAAGACCAAAGCTTAGAGGTAAGTTGTCAGTTCTGTTGACTGGAAGATTCCACGTTCAGTTCCTAGTATCTTCACATCTACAACAGTCTACAAAGCAGATGCTACTGAAATTAGGCAACACTGAGCTAGATGGACCAGTGACTTTACAATGAAAAAAGTTTCCTGTGTTCCCAAAATGTAATGATCAATTGTACTGACTGAACTTAAAACACAGTTCATCTTAGTTCCAACTAGCACTGATAGCAGTATTGAAGTACATTTTAGTTCCTAATCTGCTGGTAAGTTGTCAGGCAGGATAAAAATTGACTTTCTAAAACATGCTAACTCATTTTTAAAAGTTCCATTTGATTTTTAAAAATGTAAATGCCAATTCTCAATATTGAATGTTGGCTCCACAGAATCGTTTGCCAAATATAAGGATTTCATTATCTTTATCACAGAAAGGGAGAAGGTAGAAAGAAGCTGAAAAGGGGAAGTTTAGGAGACAAGTTTTCCACTCCTCAGTTTTATCCTCAACTTCACAATATATCATGAGTGCTAGTAGGAATATTTTGAAAGGGAAAAAGGCAAGGAAAGCATGCAAAACTACCGTGTCACAGGAATATGCAAGGCTTGTCTGTAAAAATTAAGCGTAAATAATACTCTAATTGTAAATTAACATGGTACCCACACAAAACTTGGATCATTATTTAGGTAACAAACAGAAGATACTGCAATATGAAACTTAATTTAAATCAATATTTTTTTTTTACTACTTAAATCATGATTTTTTTGTCTTGATTTAAAACCAATCCATCCTGAATATTGAGTCTGCACAGCTGAGAAGCCAGAGCAAACCAATTATTTAAAATGGGGGAAGGAGAAAGAACCACAAGCAAAAGGAAGAGAGCGTAGGTATACCTGTCTCTTATTAAGTGAGACATAATTACCAAACCAGTGTGAAAGCAGCATTGTACTGGATAGAATTTTTACATCAACAGAAGGGACAACTCAGTTTCAGATTCTCCTCATACAAGAAACTTAGTGTCTGTGGGCCAGTAACAATTTTGTGGCCTAACCTAGCTTGCTGGATTGTTGTGATAAAATGGAAACAGATTACATATGCTGCTTTGAACTCACTGATTACAGCTATAATAACCGAATGAACAAATTAAGATTTGGCAATTAGTTCCAAGCTATTTCAACTACGTTATGTTTAGCAGACTACCATCTAAGATCTTAAATAGGAGATAAAATTGCAAAAAGAAAACAGTAGCTATTTGTTAAGTAAAACAGTCTTTGAAATAAATATTGCTTCCCCTGAGTTAATGCAGAGTAGCACCAGTTTAAGAAGCTCTACAATGTATGTGCTGCATTTGTGGGTCTGCACGATTTAGTTCAAGATGCATGCAGGTGTTCCCTAAGAGCACTTGGTTTTAATCAAAAATAAAAATCAATTTCTTGTATATTCAAAATGAGCTTCCAGGGCTTCTTTAAAAAACCTTTTTAAAATATTAATGTGGACCATTTCCATTATAATATACCTTTCACACCTGCTTTCTCCTGAAAACGTCTTCTTTGTAGCTTTGAAATGTACAATGCAATGTAAATGGCTTCTTAAACATCAATTAGTCATGTTGAGCCAGTTTTGATTAGGATACCCTGTAAATCTTCTGGCAATGCAAGTATGATTGAATCAATGTGCATCTGTAGCTTTTCCATAGTTCCAGTTTCTACTGGTAAGTTCTCTCCCTCAGCCTATAAACGGCAATAATAATAATAATAATTAAAATCTATGATCATTTGAAAGACCCCACAGGAACTTAGCATTTCTGAAAACAATAAGCACTGAAAAATATCAAAACTGAATATACAGCTGCCTAACAAGGCCCATATTGATCAGTATTAGTGCAGAAAAACAGAAAAAACACAGTTCACACTGAAATTTTCAGGAAAAAAAATCTGATATATTCAGAAATTACACAAAAATTAGATATCAAGTTGACCACAATTTATTTCACACACACTCCAGACACACACTGTTTATGGACTGAAAGACTATTTTCAGTGTGTCTTCCCGCCTCCCAGAAATATCTGCCTGGTACCACCCATATTTGCCTTCAGGTACTATGTGAAGATCTTTTTATTCACTGAGGGGGTTTAGAGATCTGCCTTGCTTATTAGTATTAAATCAGTCTATTTTTTATTTAGATAATTTTAATTATGTTGCTTTTATACCATATGTGTATATGCTTTTTAAAGTACTTTAATGTACTTTTGGTTGTTAAACTGCCCAATTGGTTATTGGGCAGCTTTAGAAATCTAATAATGGAAATAAATTAATTATTCACATATGACCTTTTTACCCTATGTAACACAAAGCAAAGGACCATCTTACTAGTGCTGCACCATCTATATGTTGGATTTTAAAGGTTGTTACCTGCCCTAAGGTCTTCGGGTATAGGGTGGTATAGAAAAATAAATAAATAAATAAAGACATGCTTTTCTGCCTCAGATGTATCCTAGATGTCAACAGCACACAAGGGTGATGCAATTTATGGGTGCAGAATCATTGCAACAAGCCATATATATTATACTATAGATTTTGGAAAGGATTGTAGCCCTACAGTAAGGCAAAAGCTTTTCATTCAAAAGATTTCAAAATTATTTTACAAATTTAAGTCACAACGGAAAATACTAGAATAAGAATGAAGGATAAGGTGGGGGGGGGGAAATGAGAATGGCAGATAGTGTGTTGAATATACTTATCTACATACCAGTTTATCCTTTAATTTTAAGACTAGGTCCACTGTTTCCACTTCAGTATGCTTCTGACTCCAGAAAAGCAAGTCCTATAAAAACAATATGCTTAAAAATTAATTTGGTAAAAATCACACTCAAGATAGACCACAAATATTGTATGTGCAGTTATAGTAGCTTAATGAAATGCCCACTGTTGGAGCAAATGTTTTCAGAAACCATTATGAGCTGATGCTCAAAAAAGACAGTCCAAACACTGGCCCTTTCTGCACTGGGCTTTATTTTGGATTATATAGCACATGGATGGCAGGCTCCTATTCCAGGATATAATCCAGAATAAAGGCCAGTGCAGAAAGGCGGCTTCCAGGCACTCTTTGGACCCCATTCATCAATACTACTACTGTATTGAGGTTTGTAATAGTGTTTCAACAGTATAGTGGTTTTGTTATCTACTGTATTCATAACAGATCCAACCATTAAATGCATTAGTAAAATGAATAAGAGGGTAAACAATAAAGTAAGATTGAATAACGTTATGATTTTAAACTTCTTTGGTTTATTTGCAGAGCAGGAACTGGCTGGAAATGTTGCCGAGAGATTGCCTAATTATAGATAATTCTGAGATAGTATAATATGGAAGTGTAAACTGTATACAACTAGCAGCAGACACTGTATACTGCAAGCATGACAAACCTAAATCCTGAATGTCCATGCGTTCAGGGTGAACTTTAATACTGCAGCATGAGCTAACTTCATACAGCAAGCCCTAAAGCATACACACCATAAAAATACACACACAGATGTCAAAGGAAATGTGTATGATTCTCAGTAGGGATGTGCACAAATATTCGAAAATTCAAAAACCCAATTTGAATTCCATGAATATCGACATTCAAATTCAAATCAGATTTAATGATATTTGAATTTCGACATTTGAATAGATTTTCAAAAATCCAATACGGATATTCAAAAGATTCGAATGTATAGATCCGTATCTATCGCATCCAAATATGCACAAAAATATGTATTTGCGCTTATAACACGGGATGAAAACGGGATGTGGGCAAATTTGTAAAACGAATATGAATGTTGTCGACATTCGTATTTTCAGATTTAGATTCGAATAATCCAGATTCAAATCAGATTTTTGAAAATCTGGATTTTTAATATTTGAATCAAATTGAATTTTCAAATATTCGATGCCAAAAATACATTCATGCACACCTCTAATTCTCAGTAAGGATGTGCTAGTAGTTTTGTGGGAGCAGATATGTTGGGCTTCAGTCCTATATCTCCAATAATAAAATGGACAAACAAAATCAGGCATACACCCACTATTGGTACCTTGGAGCTTATGGTGTCAGCCATGTGGCTGAGGATACTGCCTGGGAAACACAGGTCTTTAAGAAGAATCTCTGCTCCTGACTCTTATTATTATTATTATTATTATTATTATTATTATTATTATTATTATTATTATTATTATTATTATTATTATTATTATTATTATTATTATAGTTTATTTCTAAAGTTATTATATTATATGAATCTTAGACAGGTCCCTGCCCTCAGGCTTACAATCTAAAGAGACAAGAAACAAAAGGAAAATGGTGTGGGAGGGAACAGGGGAAAAGCAAAAAGCAAACACGTGAGGTCTTCAGCTCCAGTTCTTCTGTTCATTTCTTATTGCTGGAATTTTCTTATTCTCTTTACTTTGAATTTTCTCTTCATTGATGACAAACCAAAAAATGGTAGACATGGTCAGCTGGCATCTACTCAGCCCCACCTTGCTCGGTCTCAGAACCAGACGTTTCCTCAACTGGTGGATCCGCTGCCATAGTCTCTTTGCCATCTTCTGATGGGAGCAGTTGGAGGAGGGAGGGGCACTGCTGCGGGCAAGATGGCAGAGCCCAGCCTGCTGCCTCTTCTCCACCCCTCTCAGGCAAGATGGTTCTCAGCCTTGGGATGGCAGTTGGAGGAGGGTGGGGCACTGCTGGGAGCAAGATGGCAGAGCCCAGCCTGCTGCCTCTTCTCCACCCCTCTCAGGCAAGATGGTTCTCAGCCTTAAGTCTAAATAAATGAACACGTCCTCTCATAAATTTTCACAAACCAAGTTTGTTTTGTAATTTACTATCTTTCCACAAAAAAATGAGGAAAATGATTAACTGTAAAGCTATTTTTCATACCTCATTACACAACGCTTCTAAATGCAGAGCCTCTAGCTTCTGGGTCATTTCTTTCCGTCGTGTTCTGAACCAGCCATCAAAGTTGTAAGATTTCAAAAAATGCCTTTAAGACAAGAGATGACATGAGTTGCAAGAAGGGAACACTTTGGAATTTTACTTCTCTGAACCAAACACATTTAAAGACCATGGCCCAAATCCCTAGATATTCAAGAAATGTAACTGGATAAAATTATATTTATTTAGGGAGAAGCTAGAAATTGCACCAACCAGTTTTAAATTTTTTCATAAAACGTCCACTCTTTCTAGTCTGAATCAGAATGAAAAATGAAAATTCAAATGGCTATTTGATTATTTCCAATGTTAACTCCTTTTGCTATTGATTTGAGTCATACTTGAAGCTGGAGTCCCACCTTGCAGAGATGAGATATGTGAATTGTAATATAAAGACTACTGTGGTGAGATGCACAAAGAGTCCATACTTCTGGAGTCTAAGAGTGAGCAGTAGTACTTTATTTAAAAGTAGATACCTGTATTTAGTCTTTGATCAAGTATGGATTCATAGGATTTCTTCTGCAATGTCATTTACAGGCTCCATTTCCAAACTATAAAATTACAACAGTAACAGCCTACCATATAGGGGATATGGAAAGAAACATGACTTCACTTGGCTATCGAAAAACATGCAATACAGGATAGGAAACTGTCAAACTATTGATATATGTTAGTCTAGAAAACAGTCTTTAATTGTGGGTCCAGTTCCATTTTATGAATATGTCTAAAAACTATTACCAGATTCAAAGTGTTTGGAGTATAACAATGACACATATCTTGCTTATAGAACTTTAGAATGGGCAATGAATAAACAAGGCAAGGTAAGGGAAATGATTAGTATAAAATAAGACAGAAATAATTTATTCAGATACATAAAACAAATGAAAGGGCATGTTCCTTGTACTTAAAATATATCATAATACATCTAAATACTTCTGGCAGAAGCACTTTTGTTGAAACCTTCATTAAAATGAACAGCAGCTATGCAAGAATCACACAATTATTCACAATCCTCATTCATCTCAATTGCACTTCTGCATGAGAACATCTCATTAGATTATCTTCTCTGAGATACCAAAGAAGTCATATAGTGTCTAAGCACTCTAAATGGGACTTTAAGGAAAGCACAGTGACTTAAGTGCTCTTTAAGATAAAATGAAACATTATCAAATTATGAAAGTTTGGTTTTTCCTATTTCTAAAGCTAGTTTTTAAGCATAAACAGATCTAGGTATTTCTCTGGCTGCGGTATTACCCCAAGTATAAACAAAGATACCTGTACAATCCTATCCAGTCTCCTTTTAATTTAGAGGTAAGCTGTGGCCCTGCTTTCTCCAATGATTTCATAAATTCATCTTGACTAAATGATTTTAACTGTGGTGGACTCTAAAAAGGAGACAAAGCTGTTAGAAAGTACAGGCTTGCAGACACTGATAAAAATATAATTTCAGTACATAAAAATAATCTAACCTTCCAAGGCGATATGCTCTTCTGCAGAGGCATTAAACTTGCTACATAGCGTTCCTGGAAAAACGGGTGTAAAATGTTTGTATTTTAAGAAATCTGTAATTATTTCCATTTGTGTCAGTATTTCTAAAAATAAGCAGGCTGTAAGAATTACTCAAGGACATTCATGAATGGCAAACAAACTAGAAACTGTACTGTCAAAAATAACACGGATGAGACCATTCCTTGTCAAATATGACTCGCAAATATGCATGCTTTTGCATTCTTCCAAGCAATGAGGGCGAGTCATAGAAACTCCCTTGCAAATACTTAAGACACATGAGTAAAACATTATGTAGGTAACGTAGAAGTACTTTAATGACCACTATTACTTCAGGTTCATTGGACTTGAAACATAATCAGGTTCTGGTTACACTTCATTAATGCCTAAATCTAGTGGTGAGTAGACAGATAAAGAATAGATTTTTAAAAATATTTTGTCTGCTGATCAATAATCACCCATACACCTTTCAGCGTACATGGGTTTCTGCTTCAAATAGTTCCCAACCTCTGAACTTCATGGACTCTGTGCTGACGCTTGAAGCTCAGGTGGATGCTGTGGCCAAGAGTGCCTATTCCCAACTATGGTGGTGCGTCAGTTGAAGCCCTTTATGGACAGAGATGACTTGGTCACAGTTATCCATGCTCTGGTAACCTCCAGATTGAATTACTGTAATGCGCTCTACATGGGGCTGCCCTTGAAGATGGTTCAGAAGCTGCAGCTGATGCAGAATGCAGCTGCTAAGCTGGTGATCAAAACAGCTGGCCAGGCATACATCATGCCAGTCTTAAAAGAGTTGCATTGGCTGCCAATTTGCTATCAAGCCTAATTCAAGGTGTTAACATTGACTTATAAGGCCCTAAATGATTTGGGCCCCAAATATCTAAAGGAATACCTTCTTCCATTTTGACCTGCCCATGCCTTAAGATATGGAGGGAAGGCCCTCCTGGTTGTCCCGCCACCTGCAGTAGTAAAAGGGGTGGGCATCTGGGAGAGGGACTTCTCAGTGATGGAACAGCCTCCCCCTTGAGATGCCTCAGGCTCATTCACTGTATATGTTCAGGAAGGCAGTGAAGACACACCTCTTTGTCCTGGCCTCTGGCTAAATGGGAATATACTGTCTCTTCTCACTTTACAGACAATATTACCATTTTAATATATACTGTTTTAATATATGTCTGATTTTAAATTTTCTTACCCTCCCTGAAACCTTCGGGTATACAGCAGGATAAAAATACAAATAATAAATAAATAAATAAATAAATATTTATGCACACAAGCCCTGTACATGCTACTCTGAATTCTAGCATGAGGAAGAGGTGCAGGATGGCAAGATTCATAGCTAATTCTCAAGCAAATTTCATGAGAAAAAGACGTATATACTTTATAAAACCCAAGCACATCTTTCCTTGTATTCTGCATGATTCTTTGCCATAATAACACAGTGTAAGCTTTCATTATTGCTAAACAATTGAACCTAATAGAAGTAAAAGCTTTCAGATAAATGAGATTATTCAGGAATTTCTTCAGAGACAGCACAAAATAGTTTAAGAAATCATTAATCCTGCTTAAAGCTGTTCCATGGGCAGAATAACAGAAAGCATAGTACACAGAGCAACACTTGGCCAACAGCCAGAATACTTGAAAAACACCCTTAAAAACTAACCCACTCAGGTCCTCACTCCTCTTTTTTATGTCACCCAATACCAAGTGAGGGGGCTTAAGAAAACAAACATGCAGGTTTATTTGACACTGCAGATACAGCTAATACATCCAGGTGTGTGTGTGTATACTGTTGCAGAGTAGGAGAAATATGGCTAGAACTAATCCATATGCCTGCCTTTATGACGGATGTAACCCACTATTTAAGCATCAGTGACTGAATGGAGGGTGAAATTCTTCTCATTGGACACTGTATTTGTGCTACTGGAACTAAATAAGCCAGATACCATCAATCCATGTTATTCTTTCAGATTATTAATTATCATATTCAAATGCAGTATAATCTTTTCCTTTTTGATGCCAGTGACAGGGAAGGTAAAATATTTTTTTCTTCTTCCTCTGACACCATTGAGCGCAGAGGGCACTGTCTGCAGAGCAATGCAATTAAGCTTCCTTTTCCCCCTCCCTTCAGGTCATTTACTAATAACACAATAGTAGCCTGATACTTGACAATAGAAATAATAGACTGATATTATCAAACTGAGTATTACATACACAGAGTAACCTGGCAAATTTTGGAACTGTTTCATAGGAGGAACAAGTTAACCTTCCAATTCTTCCTCTGTTAGTTAAAGGCAGGCAATTTTTTGTAACTAATAGTTACAAAAGCCACTGATCATCACAGAAGGAAGTTTTAAAGTTTTAAAAGAAAAAGACATTCATGCAAAAAATCACAATATCTAGAATACAATTTTTAAATAAGAATTTTGTTTACTCCAATAGTTTAGTAATGAAGGTTGTAATCCAATCTCCACTTGGCTAGGAATAAGCCTTTTAGGGCAGAGAAAAAAATTACTTCAGCATCACTAGACAAGATCCCCAAGCGATTCACATACGAGTTGAGTGTCATCTTACAAGAAGGGACTTTTCTGATGCAGGCTTAAAGGATTTGTCTGTCAGTACATAGACTATGGGTGCATCCCCAAGCAATTTAAAGTGTGCTAAAACTCTTCTTTTGCCCCTGAGCGCCCCCATGCCAGAGTTTTTAACGAGCTTCCAGCGCTACAAAAGCAGGAAAACCCGCGACAAAATACCTGCCCTTTAAAGAAGAGTTTCATCGCTCTTTTTGGAAGTCGTGGGTTTTCCTCTCAGCATTTACCTTGGGGACGCTCCGTGGCAAAGGGGGCAGGGATTGCTGTCTGCCAGAAAGCCAGCCAGAAAGCCAGAAAGCATTAGTTTCCCTCTTTCCCTAAAGCACAGAACTTCAAAGAGCCAGAATTGCAAAGATTTGCAACATTGTTATCAGGCATGAAGTCTTATCAGGTGTGAAGTGGATGGATTGCAACATTGTTATGAAATGGGTGTACTTAAAGTCACCGCTGCTCTACCGGGTGGATTTAGACAGTGATTGAAAGTCCTAAGAGGGAATGAGCAAACCATCGCCCGGCGGGTGGCTGCAGCCGGTGTGAGAAACCTTTTCAGGGGACGGAGATCTGGGAGATAACAGAACTGATGGCTATTTTCCCTTTGAACAAGAGAGGGGGTGGGGGGGAAAAGATGCAGGGAAAGAAAACACGCTTCCTTGGGGATGGAAGGTGCGTTTTAAACGTGCGTTTTCTGAGCCTCATGCGGACGCTTATTCCGGAAGTGCAGGACACTTTTAAAGTCCGCTTGTTTAGAGTGACAGTAGAGGGAGATGAAAGAGACAAATAAGTCTTTTGGGGACTCAGCCTGTATGTGACATCTAAGCCCTGAGTACCTCTCTTTTTAAGAAGGATCGTTTTAAATATTTTGTGCAAATTGTGAATGTGCCCTTATTTATTTATTTTTATATTTATATCCCGCCCTATACCCGTAGGTCTCAAGGATGGTTACAAGTTTTAAAACAACAGATTAAAACAATGATATCCATAACACTTAAAAAACACACACAACATATTTAAAAATGTATACTAAATATTAGAATACTAACAGCTTTGGTGGTGGTGGTGGAAATGGTCACATTAGCCAAAGGCCAGGGCAAAGATGTGTGTCTTCACTGCCTTCCTAAATGTATACAGAGAAGGGGCATAATGCACCTCGAGCAGGAGACTATTCTATAACCTGGGGGCCATTACCGAATAAGCCCTTTCCCGGGTGCCCACCCACCTCACTACTGAGGGTGGTGGGACAACCAGGAAGGCCTCGCCTCCAGATCTCAAGGCACGGGCAGGTTAGTTTGTGAGAAGGCATTCCTTCTACAAGTATTATGGATAAAGAATGCACTGTGAATGTTATTTTAAAATTATGTATTCTCTTTAAGATTTTTTAAAGTTTTAGAATTAGAAACATTTGCAATTTTCACTGATCAAGAAAAGGGTATCATAAAAAAAGCTTACAAGTGGAATAATGAAGCTTTGGGTTAATTCCAGGAAATAACGTCGAAGGATTATACTCTGGGCTTCTGCAGGACGCTTCTGCTGCACACCCTACAAAAAAGCAATCAAGGCAGCTTACTTCGCCATATTCTGAAAATGACAAATTATTTTCATATAACACGGAAAACAACATTCAGTCCTAACTCCTGTAATCTGCTAGCTGTCCCAATGATTGCTTGCTGCCCAGGCGTAGATTTCAGGTCATCATAAGGGAGTGGAAGGCGTGAGAGAGCCATCTGCCCTATCTAAATTGTGCTTAGGCCATGAGGTTGATCAGTTACAAAGCAAGATGTGGCTGGAGCTGAAAGATGGTAATGCTGATGATGATTCAAGTCCTAACCAAGTAGCTAGGCTGCTTTTGTAGACTGTACATTGAAACGTGGATGAAAGCAGGCCCAGGGATGCAAACTGGTCTACCTGGGCACCTCCTACTAGCAGTGGTAAGATGCAAAGCTGGAAGCTTGCACTGCTTTCCTCCAAGAAGCAGCACACTGAATGGCAGGAATATTGCCTGGGGCAGCCTTTTGCAGTGTATCCTGCACAGAGACCAGAGTTAAATAATCTTAATTTTCTTTTCTTTGAGGTTACCCACGTTCTGCCCATGATCCATGACATTAATAAGTCTGACATTACCTTTTGTAATTGTTTTATGGTTTCTTCATCTCTGTTCAAATATGGCTTGTAAGAAGTATAAACACCTAGGAAGAAAGCATAAGATTTACTGTTGCTTTTAGTCTACATCTGTATATTGCAAATACTGTATTAGGTTTGACACAATAAAGCATCTTACCAGGTTTAGAATCCAAAGTCTTTAGATTCTTCAGCTTTTTTACTTTCACCTGCTTTGGTACTTCACCTAACAAAAGGAATGGAAAAACATCACCTGATTGAGCCAGTCAGGTATTATGCTTTGAAGAGCCCTGGACTGACAAACTACAGGAAGTTATGTGTGTATTTTAAAAGTATCCTTAAGGTTCGACTTCAACTACTGTATGCTTGCTATTTTTATTTTGGTACAAAGCAATGTTACTAGTTACCATGGTAGTTTCATAACTGAGACTTTTTCTAGAGGCCTAATTTGTTAGCTTTCATGAGAGCAATCATATAATGGTTTCTTAGCTTCTTATAAAATAAAGCAGTTTATTAACTTGCAACAATAATTTAACTTTAACATTTACTATATGACATCTTGTGACAACACGCATTTCTTGCCATTAAGCATATCTTGGCAAATGGCATATATCTTCCCCTCTCAGTAACAGAACATTTTTCTGATTCTGCTGGTCAGAAATCTAATCTGCAGAGTATGCTATTAAGGAATCTAAGGTAGAAAGACTAAGGAAGATTTCCGCGCAAGACTGGAAAATCAGCTGCAAGTCATAATAAGAAATTACTTCTGAATTACTACTTTGTGAAATAGTATGGTTTGCTTGGACCTAGCATAACCTAACACTCAGTTCATAGATCCTAATTCTCCAATTCATTCTTACCTGTGCAGGTTTCTACAAGAAACAATTAAAACCTGTTCCCAAGGTTGAGGGACCACTGGAAAAGGTACAGGATATGATGTAGGGAAGGGATGCTCAAAGTGCAGCCTGTCTGCTGTGACAGTCATGACAGACAGACAACCACCCTGGCAGGCATGCAAGGGGCACTTCAGCAGACAGAACAGAATTTGTTGGCTCCAATCACTGAAATGTGAGAAACATCTAGAGAAATTCTTACCTCTATACCAGTCAAAAGCTCTTAATCACTTAAGGGAAACTAGCAATGGCCGCCCACCTACTTATCTGCTCCAGTCAGAACTGATGAAACTGCTCTACCTATAGAGGAGCTTGTTGTGTGCCTACATGAATGCTGTAATCTTTCAACACCTGGCAATCTGCATTTTGAGCACCCTGGATTTAAGCACTGCAGATGGCTGAGGGAGTTACTTTAATCTTTGATCCACTGTTAGAGAAACGGAGAAATAGTCTTACTGTTGTCAGGCAAAATGGAGTTGTGGCCAACTCCTGCATGGGCACCTCCATGGAACTTCTATGCAGGTTTCTTGTCAGAGATACAGAAATGGTTTACCATTGCCTGCTTCCTGGGAGAGGCTGGGGATCAGACCGGCAACGCCCTGCTTTCCAGGCAGGTTGCTCTACCACTGAGCTATAGCCACTCCTGGAGAAACAAGCTACCATCTAAGCAATACTTTACTAGGCAGAATAAGCTGCCTTTTATCAAAAATCAGTTAAGTCTACTAAGACTTTGCACAGTTCTACCTCCTTCAACTACCCAATTCCCTGGTGACCAAAACCTCAAAATAAACATCTAACAGAAATTAGAAAACAACTTGGCTATACATGCATTCTGTTAAGCCTAAGCCCTAACATCCTCACAGATTTAAGTAGCAATTAACTGTTTCATATTTTGTTGACATTTACACACACAGCCCCCCAAAGGGGGAGGGAACAAGTAGCTTGCAATATTCTGCACACCTCAGAACAAAACCGCAAGCAATTATAAACTTTACCTGACAGCTTAATGTCTCCAATTCGGATGATGTGTGGCCAGTGCTGCAAAGTTTTAGCAAAAAATGGATTTGTCACTCCTAATATGACAGAAGGCCTGAAATATGGAAGAGTCTTCAATTAGCTTAATAGCCTCTACATAGATTCAAAAGAGCCGCTGTGCAAGTCTGGTGCAGAAAACACCCAAGAAGCATGTTTCATGTACTGACGAGGTTTGGATCCAGTCCTGTATTTTGAAGAGAACTATGACCTAGTAAAGGCTTCTACTCATGAAAAGAGTGGAAAGACAATATTTGCAAACTTCCTCTGCAGCTGTATCATCTGCTGTACCTGCAGAGGAAGACTAGACAAACACCTTTCATGCCATTTCTGTTACTGGAACGCCACTATGTGCCCTCCTTGGAACTCTGGTATGTGATCACTACAAGCCTGTATTTATTGATATGTATTTGTCTCTTCCATTTATACCCAACCGGTTCAAAATGGTACATATTATCCTCCACCTTCTTCTTCCCTCTTTGATACATCCAAGGTGTGAGACAGGTAGGCACAGCAAAAACCATTCAGTGTGACTTTAGAACAGTGGTTCTCAACCTGGGGGTCGGGACCCCTTTGGGGGTCGAATTACCCTTTCAGAGGGGCCGCGACGAGTCTCCCACCGCCCTTCCCTCCCACTTCCCAGCTGCTCTACCCCTGTGGTCGGGGGTCTCCACAACATGAGGAACTCCATTAAGGGGTCGCGGCATTAGGAAGGTTGAGAACTGCTGCTTTAGAAGAACAGAATTCTTGTCTCTCAGGCTACACTCTACCCATTTCATTACCCTAGGGTATGTCAGAATTATGCCAAACAACAGCTGCTCCTTGCCTCAAACTACTGAAGAACCAGTCCCTGCTTAAGCAAGCATTTCACCTGAAACATTACCATCAGCAATGCAAAAATTTAAAGCAAACATAAATGTGGCATAGTGGGATTTTGCAGAGCGATCTGGCATATCATACAACTTCTGAGTGTTTCTCTAATACAAGACCAGAAATAAGCAAAAGGGATGAAAAAGTAAATGAATTTCTTTCGGGTGATACTTCAAAAGCACCTCAGTGCTATGGCATGTAACGTTCTTTTCTTTTTTCTCCTGGGTCAAGAAGATTTTTCATAATACCAGTTCAATGATATCTGGTTCTTGTTCCTAGAAAATCATAGACAGACAACTAGGTTCCACTCCTCTCTGTTTTCCCTCTGCAGAAATAGCTGAATCAAGAGAATCATTCACCTCAAATTTAATATGTATTTCTTGCATTTTTTCTCTGCCACTCTATACAAAATATCTACAGGTGCAAAATAAGGTAGCCTCAAAAAGAATATTTCATATTTCACTATATTCTTTTTCTTTATTCCACTATATTCTTTATCAATGTTTTCTATTTTTATTATTACTCTCCTTTGTCTGTTGTTCTCACGACTGAGTTCACTCAGCATGCAAGTGACTGTGTATAGGGTACAATAAATAGAATAAAATCTTTTTTAAAAAAATGTCATGCTTCAAACTCTCTCACAGCCAAGACTTTCTACCAGAAAATAAGAACCTAAGAGGAGCTTTGCTGGATCAGGCCACCGGCCATCTAGTCCAGCATCCTATCTCACACACAGTGGCCCACCAGTCGCTTCTGGGCATCTCAAGCAGAAGACAAAGGCAAAAGCTTAACCTGCTATCAGCTCCCTGCAAATGGCCTTGAGAGACATTATGCCTGTTATTCCAATCTGGAGGAAGTACCTAGGCAGATTCTAATAGCTATTGATACATATCTGTTCCTTTTCCTAGAGAAGGAAGAACACAGTTTCATTTTTTTAAAGAAAAATGTTGCACTATTGACGTCTGTGCATCACTAATTTAACACTGAAATTGGGATCCCAGCAAAACACAGAGAGTTGGCTGCCTCTGTAAAAACATGCAAATGCATCTGTCATCACCCTGGCATTCTGCCTGTGTTCAGAGGGAGCCTTCTAATATGTTTGTGCATTTATGTTGGTGTAAGCCTTCATCCTCAAAAGCTGAATTCATCAGATGAACAATGTTTTCCATTATTGTTGTAGTAAATGGTCCCTGCACTTGTTCTGAGTACAATGAACTGATGAACTCGTTCTACTTCATAAACATGTATCACAGAAAACTGATTCTCTACGATATTTCTCACATAATTTTTATGTATTACAGAGAAATGTTGTTCTAACTGAAATATATTCAGTTTTTGTTCAGCATTGCTTTTCATGATATGATTGCCTCAGACCAATCAAATTCAGGTCCCAATCAGGGTAGGGGGGGCTTTATCTCCAATTTCTACCACAAACCTTTGAGAAGTATCTTGCCTGGGGAGAGTGAATGGAAATGAGTATGTGTGTCAAATTTAATTTTAAAAATAATTTAATATCAGCTGATCTGGAAACAATAAAAAAATCAGGACAAATATAAGTAAACAGAGTGGCAATGAACTCTTATGCAGTGGATCTTCATTCCAAATATTTCTATACAACTTGTTAAACAGGACACCACTTAGCTTGTAAAAAAATGTAAACTCGCTAATATAATTCCAATGTTTGGCTACCCCTCTCCCTGCCACAGACTTTGTAAGAAATTATTCTAAAATAAGGATGTGCCAAAATGCAGTTTGTTGAACGTGAACTGCAGTTAGAGGCCAAGGAATGTCAGATGCTTTCCCTAACAATCCTGGCTCTCTTTGTTGTCACTCAGCTTTTCCCAAGCAGGACACACAAAGCAGATAAATACTTGCCAGCATTATAGCGCCCCCCCCCCTTGTGAGAGGGCTTGCAGTGCGCACATCAGAATGGCATGCAATGTTAAGTTTTCACTACAGTTAAAAAATCCTCTTCACCACAATAAATATTTCTATAAAACCTTCTATATACAGAATTATATAATTCTTGTTTTAAATCTTTATGTGGGAGACATCAGCTGCTTTCTATTTCCTATCCCAGAAAATTAAATTAAAATAGTAAATTATGGCCTGTGGGTTTGTAAAACTGGAAAATAGGGGTTTTTTTTGTCAAGACCTCTCCAGAAGTTGCTAGTATAACACAGTCTTTTAAAGCAAGAAAGATGACTGAACTTTAAAATAACAATTTTTTGCAAGCGCAATCAATTTTACTTACGGGGTCTGGGTACGAGTGGTATATTCTTTGAATTCACTGTCATGTATTGTAAAATAAGGTCTAAAATCACTGTAGTATTTCAGAGGTGAGATACAGCTGTGAAACAAAGATATGGAATATTACACCAAAAGTACATGGATATATTTATACGCATATAGTATTTTTAGGGAAATGCTTATTCAGTACTTTACTCTACAGCTGTGGATCCCAACCTTCTTTTGGCCACACCCCATCTAAGCATCTCTAAAATCCTGCTGCCCCCCCCCATGTACATTCTGATTTTAATTTTAAAAATGTGTATGTCACAATATCTATCTATATACTGATATGAGGCCCCTAGAACCATAAGAAATGCAAAAAATCCACTGTTAATAATTCATTCTCAAATTGCCCCACTTAAAAATCAAACTGCCCCCCTATAGGGTGTGTGCCCCACGTTTGGAACCATGGCTCTACTAAAGTATGTGTCTTTTCCTTGCGTCTGAAAAGCCCACAGACCAGAGATATCTGATTTAAGGACAGGCAAAATATTTTTGTCACCTTCACAATTCACATGAATTACAAAGGTTCATTGGCTATATTCAAAGACTGACCTTTGCATGCAAAGCAAAAGCTTTTGTGCCTTCAAAGCTTCAGAAAGGATTCAGAGGCGCAAATGGTGGTGGCAGGGATCTGAAGCAAAATCAAAGCCTAGCACATTTGATGTGACTCCATTTGCACAAATGCAACTCACATTTGACTCACTTCACAAATGCAAAGTTCCATCCCATTCACTTCGATGCAAAGCGAACGAGAAAAAAAGTTTGTGTACCTCTCTAATCTGATTGATGTCATGACAGATACTTAAGTAATAACACCCTTACACAAATCAACAGTGGGAGCGCATCTGGAATAGTGTGTGCAGTTTTGGTTATGTGTCTCCAAAAGGGTATAGCAGAGCTTGTGCACCCGCAGATCAAGGGGCTGAAGCAGCTTTCCCTTAGGAAAGCTGTGGCTTTTTAGTCTAGAAAGAAGGCGAGTTAGAGATAACAAGACGCAATTTAAGGCCATGGTATTATAGTGGTGAATTACAGACCAATTATTTCTATTTAGAGGTACTTAATCATATTAAAATTCTCAGAAATTTTTTTTAGTTACTAATTTGTACAAATTACCGTATGATTTTTTAAAACAAGTGTCTGGTCTTTCAATAATTTGTGATTTTATTTCATCGTTGAAGATGACAAAATGGAGCAAGAGGCGCTTTACGACATTCAGTGGGAGAGAGATCGGGTTCTGTGAAGAAATTCCTCAGATCTATTTCAGAGAAATCATCCTCAGAAACACGAAGGCTGTGTTAAACACACAATAAAACCTTTGAGGTAGCTTTTGCAACTGGGATAATTCACAGGCCAGTCTGCCCATCTCATGAACATTCTAGACTAGAAAAGGTGGATTAGAAATGGGGTGAGAGCACAGGGGCCACGTGATGCTGTCTCTAAGGACAGCAAGTTTTAACAGGCCCATTCAAGCTTCACTTCAGTTTTATGAGCTTCCGTTCTTTTAATCAAGGTTAAGATATTCTGAGGATTTTGCCACAGCCTTCACACTCCTGTGACTCATGGTGAGATCATAGTTATGCAGCTTTTTAAACTCCTCCATATGTTTACCTTACAAGTGCCAACACTGTTTCTGAAGACTCTGATGGTGACGGTGCCATGACGACGAGCGGTTCCCCTAACAACACTAACTCCCATAGCATCTGGATGTGAAAGAACACTGGCGAGAAACATCTGAAACAGATTTATAAGAACAAATTTCTTTATCTTCTTTTTTTTGTATAAAGAAATCATGGCTAAAGAAAAAGCTGCAAACAGAATGGAGTCAAAATGAGCAACAAAAAATGTGATATTGAATCATATCACCTTGAGAGTCATACCTCCTTGAAGGACAAAATGAGAAGAGCAGAAATATTGGGATGATACAGCAGCGGCAAAGCTACAAGAAGACACAGAAGGTCTAGTTTTCCAGATGTGCGGTATCCACTATCAGGAAACCATTAAGAAAATAAGCACTGAGATCTCTAAGGATGATTCTAGAAGCAATGGCCAGCACCAAAAGAAGTACAATCTCTTGGTCTTGGCTTTCTGCTTGTACCCAACATCTCTGAGAAGCAGGACATTATGGCAGCAATGGAAATCTGTGCAAATTATTGTTCCAATAATTTTAAAAATGTGAACTGGTGCCACATTTATTTAAGACATTTTATACTGCTTTCCATTTTTAAAAAACCTCACAGCGCTTTGCAAAATATTAAAAGAAAGGGTAAAAACAAAGTAAAAACAGCAGATAAAAGGCATTAAAAACTGTATGGGCCTGGGAAAGGAAACAACCTTTCACAAAAGGAATGCCTGAATCAAAATATAGGTCCGTAACAGGTAGATCCCCTCATGAACAGCAGCAGAGAGGGCATTCCAAAAGGAAGGTCCTGCCACTGAGAAGGTCTGAATACAAGCCATCATAAAATGGCTCAGGATCTCAGGACCCTTCCGGAGTTATAATGGGAGAGGCATTATTTAAGGTACCATGATCACAAATTGTTTAGGGCTTTATGTGCCAAGCATAAAACCTTGAACCTGGTCTGGTAGCTAGTTGGTAACCAGTACAATTGCTTAAGCAAAGGAGAGAAGTGTGCCCAAACCTGCATCTTGCTTCGTTCCACTTGTAGCTTCTACAGCAGGTGCAAGTAGTCTAAACATGAGGTTACCAGGGCATGGACAACAGGTTGTTCCTGTCCAGGAATGGATGGAGATGAAGTACCACCCAAAAGTAGGGAAAAGCAATCCTAGCCACTGAGGTCCCCTGGGCCTCCATGAACTAAGATGGCTGCAAGAGGATCCCCCAACTATGCACGTGAGAGATTGCAACCTAACTGAGAACAGGCAAAATCCTGAAACTTGTTATTTTCCTACCCACAAAGTCTCTCAGTTGTCAGGGTTCAAAACCAGTTTATTGGCCCCCATCCAACATATCACTGCATCCAGACACTGGTTAAGTTATTATGGGGGTACAGATCTGAGTACCATCAACATACAGATGACATTTAGTCCCAAAGGCTTCTGATGACCACACCCAATGGCTTCTTATAGATGTTAAAGAACACTGATAATACAATTGTGCCCTTCAGAACCTCACAGACTAGTCTCCAGGGCACAGAGTTAATGCTGTTTTCATCACTCTCATCTCTCAGAGGTGATCCAGGAATATACCATGGTCAATGGTATTAAAGGCCACTAAGAAATCAAGGAGAATCAACAGAATCACACTCTCTGACTCTATCCCTCAAAACGTCATCCATCAGGGTAGCTAAAGCTGATTCTGTCCCCCAAACAGGTCTGAACAATGGCTGAAATGGGTTTAGACATTCAGCTTCTTCCAAGAACACCTGTAACTGCAAAGCAACTCCTCTCTCCAATCCCTTGCTCTAGAAGGGAGTATTAGCAACTGGGGGATACTTGGAACGCACCTCAGAATCTAAGAAGGTTTTTCTAAGGAGCATACAAAGTACAGGTTCCTTCATGGGAGGAACCACCCATTTCACAGTGAAGCATTCACTACAGTGGTACCTCGACATACAAATGCCCTGACATACAAGTGTTTTGAGATACAAGCCGCCGAGCGAGTGATATTTTGCTTTGAGATGAGAGCAAGATTTGAGATACGAGTATGTAAATACAGTACAGTACATAACAAAAACAACTGAGGTGGTGTTTTGGGAGCTGGAATGGATTAATGGGAAAATTGCTTTGAGATACGAGCGATTTGACATAAGAGCAAGGTTACGGAACGAATTAAACTCGTATGTCAAGGTACCACTGTACTCTAGGCCCACCTAGCCATTCCCTAGTCAGCCAACCACAAAGTGATCAGGATGAGCAGAGGGATCGGTTCCCCCCACAAATCCTTTAAAAATCCTTAAAGAAGCTTAGCAAAAGCAGAACTAACAAACAAAACACTAGCAAGCATTTCTTGTCAACATTCTTTGGCACTAACAGCAAGAGGTCCAGTAATCTCTTTATATAAGAACATAAGAGAAGCCCTGCAGGATCTGGCCACAGCCCATCTAGTCCAGCATTCTGTCACACACAGTGGCCCACCAATTGCCCATGGGCATCTCAAACAGAGACAAGGGCAAACCTTCTCCTGCTCTCGAATCCCAGAAAATGCCCTTAGAAAGATCCTGATTGTTCCCCCAGCCTGAAAGATGTACTTAGGCATCCATTCTAGCAGCCACTGATACATCTGTCATCCATAAACTTGTCTAACCCTTCCTTAAAGCCATCTAGGCTAGCAGCTGTTATCACCTCTTCCAGCAGCAAATTCCACAAACTGTTAACCCTCTGGATGAAGAAATACTTGCCCTTATCTGATCCGATTTTCCTACCCATCAGCTTCATAGAGTGCCCCCTGGTTCTAGTCTTGTGTGATAGATAAAAAAAATTTTCTCTATCCACCTTTTCTATAACATGCATGATTTTATATACTTCAATCAGGTCTCCTCTTAAACACTGTCTTTCCAGACTGAAGAAGCCTAGATGTTGCAGTCTGATTTCATAAGGGAGGTGTTCCAGCCCCTTAATCAGTCTGGTTGCCCTTCTCTGCACCTTCTCTAGTTCCACAATATCCTTTTTTTTTTTTTTTTTACCCCAGTGTTTGGCTGAGAAAACCACATCCCTTCCCCATACGGGCACCATTACTGTTTTAAATAATCTAGTTTTTCTATTTTTATAGTGCTGTTATTGTGACCTGCCCGAGACTTTGGGTATGGAATCGGATATTAGTATCAATAAAATAAATAACCCTTGTTGTGTAAATATGGAGTACCTCAGTGCCTACCATCTGTTCCTCTTCACAGAGCTGCCCTAATACTGAAAGCCCAGCTGACTGACAAGAACCCTCAGCACACTCCTAAAACTACGATGCAGATTTTCTCTTGTCAGCATCATTTAGTTTAATGAGATTTATTTGCAGGTTGGTACTTTACAAGTATGTGCTAAAAGTCTTTCCTTGACATACATAGTGACTGTAATGTTCTCTTAATTTCAAAGATAATCTTAGACCACCCTGTACTGAATTAAATATACGCCTGCACCCCCATCTTAGAAGTTCACGGGAATTCTGAATTATTAATAAGGACACTCTATCACACTTTACATCTATTTCTTATTCAATCACCAAAAATCTTCTATTTCGAACATTTTCTTTGATTGTCTGTGCCATTTTCTTGATTCAGAAAGATCAACCTGAAATGCTTTTAGATTTTTACCTGAAAAGATCAACTTCATGGACAGTAGGCAAAGCAATGGAGACATGTGCATCTGTCTAAAAGCAAACAAAAAGAGTCTGATCAGAGCAGGACTAACAGACAAGAGACTGAAAGGCAACATGAGCTAGGTCATCTTTATCACAATAATTTCTCATACTCAATTTATTACAATAAATTGCTAGGAATGTAAGAGGAGCCCTGCTGGATCAGACCACAGCCCATCTAGCCCACCATCCCATCTCACACAGTGACCCATCAATTGCTTCTAGGCATTTTCAAGCAGAAAATAAAAACAAAACTTTCACCCAATTCATTAGGTTGTATAGAAAACATAACATTTCCTTTAGGCATCTAGGAAATCTTGCCTTCAATCAGTCATTCAGTGAATGCACTAAAGTGTGCTTGTGAACTCCTCTGTGTAGATTCACATCTATCAGAGGCAAACTATGTCTCTTCTTGCTATTATTTCTCCTTTCAACAGCCAAAGCATCATCACCTTAAGCACACCTTAAGACATAGCAAGAAAGCGCCTCAGAGGAAGTTTTGAGGTGGGATTCTTCACATCCCAGTTTGCCCTTCCACACTCTCCTGTACATTCTGTGCTTGAAAAGGTGAATTAGAAAAGGATTGGGAACAGGAGGGACACACAATGTTTCTCTGAGGAGTCTCTGAGGTGCCCCTATTTGTTATTTCTGAATACAGTCTGGGCATCTTGCTTGAAAGGCAAGCCCATGCAGACTTGAAATAATATGGCAATATATAAAATTATTTCAAAAGATAAGGAAAGGCACTATAGATTCCAATAAAAAAGGGGAAGTGGGCAAAAATGAAATAAATACTGAACACAGGTTATGCAAGCACAGTAGGGCAGCCAAAGGGAAAATGCTGTAAAAAATATAAAAGAATAATAATGAGGAGAAAATATATACCGCCCAAGTATTTTATATAAGAAAAGCATTTATAGAGCAACTCATGTGTAACAACTGCATGTTCATTATGTAATTTTTTTAGTGGGTCTTCAAAGAGATTTATCATAATATTTCAGAATAAGGAGTATTGCTCTTAAGTTTTATTAGAAGCAAAACTTACGGAATGTATACAGTGCCTGACAAAAGTTCTGTCGCTTATCCATGTTGTTGAAA
>MTQE01001058.1:13220888-13254364 GCA_014337955.1 Aspidoscelis marmoratus
GCCAGAAAGCAAAACAGTTTGCAGCCTGTACCCAGAAACCGTCACAATAATCTTACAGGTTTATTATACTGGGGGCATTTTAAAGGTACTTTTCATGAATTGGGTGTCAGGTGGCATCCATCAATTCACTTGGGCACCCTAGGGCCTGTTATGAAAAATAAATTTGGAACAAAACATCAGTAGCTTCCTTGGCCAGAACACTCAAAAGCATTTTGAGGCTTTTACATTTTGTACCACTTTCTAACTGGATGCACAAACAGGTCCATAAACTATTAACTAGTCTAGTAACTGTAGCTTTGCTGCCTTAGGACTTCCCTTTTAATATGTAGTGTAGATGTTCTGCAAAAATCTGGTAAGTTTCTGCACTGTTGATTTGAACCATACATTTGTTTGGAATGATCTGTTGCCTTATTAATATAAGCAACTGTTTAACATTATATTTGCCTTTTTCTCTTTTATTATTTGACCATTCCAAACTCCTTCAACAAGAGTGGGTGTCACACATAAGAACGAATAAAAATAAGTCTGTAAGTGCTGGATTTCATTTAATCTTACTTGCTCTACAGATAAAGAGATAAACATTACTTTTAACTGGCAAGTTTATAAAGAAAAAGGCAGTACATTGAAGATCTTACCATAATTTTCATTTCATTCTTTTTAGTAAAGGCCTTTTCTTCTGCTTGTTAATCTCAAATTTACAAGGACTGTAGTTCTGAACTGAACATTATACAGTATATTTCTTGTTTGTTTGTTTTTTAAATCTAACATAACTGAAGCACAGCTGCTTGAATTCAGACGGTATACTAACAGTATAAACTTACCTTAATTACAATTCCCATAATAGGCAAATGAAGGGTCCTTCCTGGAACTGGTGGTGGCCATCTATCAATATCACTACAAGCTGAAAACATCGACAAGCAATAAAATTACAAAATAGTAATATACAACTAATATATGCCATTAAGAAATTCACCAAAAATTAGTCTAAGCTATGGATTAGCGTCTCCACTAAGATGCACTAGGCACCTTCACTATATATATTCAGAAGATCATTGAAGATGGGCACCTATTTACACTGGCCTTTGGCTAAAAAATGTGTCCTCTCCCCTCTTTCTGGCACTGGTATTGATTTTAGTAGGTTCACTTTATGTTTTGTTTCTACTGCTGTAACCCACTCTGAGACCTTTGTATATAGGGCAGGATAAAAACACAAATAGATCCAGAAAATGATTTCAACTCTGACCTGAAGTGCCTTATGAAAGACAGTTCTCATAGTTGATAAAACATTAACTTATAAGTACCTTAAAACCTTCCAGCCTCTCTAATGTATCTATCTAGTCAAAGAATTACAGTATGTTTCTATTTTATCAAAGGTTTGAGAGCACAGCTAACCATATCCAATTGGCAATTGGTCTTATTTTCAAGGCTACATAGTTTTTGAAGAGTACAACCAACCTGCTTCCAAAAAGGGTTCATTCTTTTCAAAATACTCAGGAGCAATCTGTCCAAGCACAGTGTGAAAAAAGTGGATGTAAGGCAGTTTGCTGATGAGAACCAAGGACTAGCACAAAAAGGAAAAAAAAACACCCATGATTAATCTTCTTCAAAGTCACTACAGAAATCAAGAGTTGTGATATAAGAACCAACCACCACTGACAGTTTGCCTGTATTTATTAAAGCTTACAGGTAGTTTTTGTTTAAATTCTTCTTTTAAAACAATGCAATATTCTTGACTCACATCAGTTTATCTAAAATGTGTTTGCAAAAGCAAACATAGGACATTTGATATAATTCAAATGAATACATCTTGAAAAGTCCAAGCAGTCAGTGAGAGATAGGGTATTACTTGTTTTCATATGTCAAGTTACACTCCTGCATTGAGCTGTTTTGCTTTCCCCTGAGCTTTTATTTATACATTTTATGTATAATATATAATTATGTGGAATCAACACAAAAATAAAACTTACATGTCAGTATTTCAGAAAACTACAGTATCAATGCTAGCTTCACCAATCAAGCACAGTGGAATAGCATATTTTAAATACGTTTTAAGTTTATCTATTTTGTCTTTTAATTATTATGACCCACCCTGGGACAGGTTATAAATTCTTTTAAAAATAAACAAAAAATAAGATATAAACCAGCGGAACACAAAATCATGCAGACTAATCCCCTACTCTGCTGTCATTCCACCCAGCTACAGAAGCAGGAGAAATAAGGGGCTGTCAGACTTTTCCAAACTATTATTTACAAAAATAATTGTATCAAATTGCAGGGGAACAGAAACAATTCTACAAGTGTAGATCAGTGACTTTTGATCCTTTTCTCCAAATTTTCTGAAAGTAATTCATCAAAATAAAACACTGGAATTAATAGCAAGCACCTGAGCTTGGTTTCTTCTTTTTCCCCTTTTGCATCCTGACTTTTTGACTGTGTCACAAAGGGACAATTTTATCATATCTGTAAATCACTCTAAGTACTATTTCCTTATTTGGATTACTCGTCTACAATTATTGAGCGGTGTTAACATCAGTCACTCTCCACTGTACACATCCATATGGTTGATATATGCCAGTACAAAAGTCAACCAGTTAAGCCACATCCCCCACAATGAAGAAACTGGGCAAAATCTAAAGTTGCAGCAACAGAACTCCAACTGTACTTTACTATTTTGCCCTGGTCACTGCAGACTAGAGATGTGTGGAATGGGGGGGGGGGTTGATCAAACAGAAAAGGTGGCTAGAGGTCAAGCACTGTTAGGTGTTCTCCCTGCAACCTGGCTCCCTTCACCTTCATTTGTGTGCATGCAAGGAAAGCCATGAAGCAGCTATCTGCATACTCAGAGGTATTGCTAGATCTTTTGCAGGGAGGTTCTACAGTGTGGTGATCCATAAGGGACCAAAAAAAGCCTAAGGGAGATTTTTTTTCCTGAAATGCCTGGTCCCCCAGGTGATGTTTTAAGCTGATGGTGTGGCACCCAAGTCTGAACTTAGCCCAGGAGAGAGCACAGTGCATGGAACCTGGGCTGACCAATGGCCACACCACTACTGCTGCCTTCACTTCAGGACAGTCTAATTCTGGCCCAAGAGGTGGTGCTCCAGTTCCTCTGCCTGTCTGGCAAGCAGTTCCACAACTTCTCCTGGACATGCACGTGGATCCGTGGCTTGGTCCCTCCCTCACACACTGAGAGAAGAGGCAAAAGTGAGTGGAGGCACAGGCACAGATGTTGCCCATTCAAGGGAAGTGATGGAATGGCTGCTGAACACGCCTGCGGTTAGCACACCACGTAGGAAATGGGAAATTACCTTCTGGGTCAGATTTAGAACAGCTCCAAGCACCATGCAACCAGCTTAAAACATTGCCTGGGAGTCCAGGCACTTCAGAAAGGAAAACCCCTTCAGTGTTTTTGGTCCCCCATGGATCCCAAAGGATCCTATAATGTATTCCAATACATAAACAGCAAGCAGTTGAGTTCCCTGTTCTGTGGCTTCTCCCAGAAGTACACAAGCGAAGCTGAAGAGAGTCAGAGCTGTGGGGAAAGCATCAAACAGTCCTTGACTCAACACTCTTTTCTGTTCAACTGAATGCCAAATTGGAACATTCCTACTGCAAACTGACCCCTCACATGCCTAGAAATCTGTCCCAACCTTCCCTAGATTGGAGTAGGAAAGACTGGGGAGAAAAAGAAAGGAAGGTAAAGATCTGCTACATGAGCTAAAGTCTGGTCCACTCATACATGGATATAGCTGGATATCAATTTACTGCAAGATACAATATATCCCTATTGCTTCCTATGAGACTTGCTTCTAAACAGAAATTCTTTGGAAACTAAATTACCTTCTGGAAATATCCTCTTTTCAGTGTTTTATCTTGCACTTGTCTGAAATATACATAGCCGTAATAATAGGCAGGATCTTTCTGTAAAAAATAAATGAATAAATAAAAAACTTTTTTCTGCCTTCTACAGTTGTATGACCATCCTTATAAACAAAAATACAGCTAGCCCTTTCCATACAAATATAATTTAAAAGCTTTTTTAAAAAAATTGCTGACGCTTAGGATACAAGATCTGACACTGTTACAAGCATTCTTACTTACTGATCTTCTCTGATAAGAAAGTCCTAGCATAAAAATGGTTCTGGGTTACACAAATGCATATACATTTTTGTTTTAATCTAATCCTATGATCCTAACTGTATTATTAAAAAAATTTCACTTTCAAATAAATACACTCGGGATTTAAATTGTGCTTAAACAGGATACAGAAATGCTGGGTTTTTTTCCCCTTCAAAACCAGCTCTATAGCAACAGTCACACTTGCTGGGACCTGTCACATGGTTCATAGCTGGATAGATGCTGTATGGACTTATTATGGCAGAATGACATGCTTCTCAGTCATAAATTTGGTTAGTCACTCCATCACTGTACTGGCATATGTTGTCCCATAGAAGACCTAAACTGGCATGTTAGGGAGAAATGTTGCCCAAATATGGGCTTTACCCCTACAGTTTCCTTTTCCTGCCCTTTCTATAGACCTGGAGCATTCTACAGCCAACAGGTAATAGCCACCATTTTGACCATCGAATTGCATAAATAGATGCCTGCCGAATTTTCACCCCACTGAAACACAACCTTAGATCATCTGAATTTAAGCAATCAATTATAGACTTGAATACTGTGATTACTAGGAGAAACTGCAAAGATCTGAAAACTAGGCATCTATAGAAGGCTGTTGGAAATCTTGTTGGGAATGAGGGCCTCATGGCATCCAAGGTATTATGGAACTCCAAGTCCCAGAAGCCCCAATCAGCAGGTCTAGTGACCAATGATGATGGAAGTTGAAGTCTAATAACTTTCAGATGACAACAAATGACAGAGTCTCAACTGCATGTTTAGCACAGAAATAGTTTTAAATGGATAGCTCTTTGACAGAATTCCTTACGTGTTCAAAGAAATTAGAGGTCTCTAATTTCTTTGAACATGTAAGGAATTCTGAGAAAGTGCTATGGACCCTAGTTACAAAAAAAGTAGTGGTACTAAACACTGAAAAAACCTAGATGCTGGATTAAAGAGGACAAGACTTGATCTACTTAGAGAAGTGAAGGAAATTTAATACACCATCCAGAAGCCATAAAATGAGGAGCTGCTCTCAGCGTAGGAAAGACAAAATAAATTGTCTGTTGCATCATTTTGTTCCAGTTACTTCAATCCTGCAAAGGACATTAGGGAACACCTTAACAGGAGCAGTCATAGCAACCATATTTGGAACCTCAGAAATTCAAACTGAAATGAAATTTCAAAAGAACAACTATGTACAAGACTAACTTAATTTTAATACTTAGTATTTAAATTCAGCAATCATATGTAACATGTTTAGTAGGATAGTAATTTTTAGATTAATCAACCACATTGAGTTATCAGCTCAACAATCAACCCCTTTGAATAACTTGTTTTAGAATGGATTATGCAAACATTTAGAGGTACCAATAATTATATACAAGCACTGCTATATTTGGCCATGCAAAGTCAGTCTATTATCCCAACCTTCAAGTAAATGGGTAGATCTCTGTCAAACTGGTCCAGGAGGCAATGCCATGAAGCCTTTCTGCTAGAAGACTGTCGAAATCTAAAACAAAACTGTGTGTCTCCAAGGCAACCTAAGCCAGAAGGAAAGAGGGGAAAAGATAACAAAGTACTATACTGAGTTGAAAATATGTCAAATGAAAACATGTAATTACAAGACTTTGGAGGAGTTGCCCACCTTTACTTATTGTAGCAAGTAAAAACGTAAGCAGAAGATTAATTAGATCCTTGCCATTTTTCTGCTGTCCAGAAAGACAGTCACAGCACACGGGCTGGAGAAAGGCAACAAGAACCCAAGGTTGTGTCAGCCACCTATGTGATGTGCTCAGGGCCTCTTGTGGTCCATATTAGTAAGTGGATGGCAGGACCCTGTTCTGGAATATAATGCTGAATAAGGACCAGTGCAGAAAGAGCCTATGTCTCCAAACCAGAATTAATTAATACAAGCCACATTTTCTGTCCCTAAGATTCTCCTGTTTTAAGACAAGAAAGACCAATTTAACTCCTAAATAACATCCCAGTGGCATATGCAGGCACTATCATTATTTTACCTAACATTATTTTACCTAAATATCGGTTTTCATACTGATTTCATTGTAACCCATCCAGACCATCAGGTGTGGGAGCAGGAAAATATAAACAAACAAACCTGTGAGAGTTGGACTATAAGAAAGGCTGACTACAAGGTCAAATCAGTCAATACTAAAGGAAATCAACCCTGACTGTTCATTGAAAGGACAATTACTAAAGCTGAAGCACATATACTTTGGCCACATAATGAGAAGACAAGACTCACTAGAAAAGGCCCTGATACTGGGAAAGACTGAAGGCAAAGGGAGAAGGGGATGGTGGAAGATGAGATGGATAGTGTCATGAAAGCAACACACACAAGCTTGGGTCAAACTCTGGGAGACAGTGGAAAGACAGAAGGTCCTGGCGTGATATGGTACAGGAGGTCATGGAGAATCGAACATAAATTAACAAGTGAACAACAAGTAGCATCGTGTTTTCACCAGGTGCTGTATACTATACAATGAAGGCACCTTGCGAGTATCAAGAGGGAGGCTGTTCCAGAGTCTAGGGGCCACAACAGAAAAGACCCTCCTGCAAGTCCCTATGTTTAGTACCTCTGAAAAGGAAGGAACTACAAGAAGGCCCTCTTCCTGAGATCTCAGTGCCTGGGCAAGTCTATATGGAAGAAGTCACTCCTTCAGATGCCCAGGGCTCAAGCCGTTTAGGGCTTTATGTGTTAGTGTCAACACCTTGAATTGGGCTTGGTAGCAAATAGGTAACCAGTGCATGGTGAGAGTCTGGCCAGAGACTTCCGTCAGCAGTCGAGCTACTGTGTTCTGCACTAGTTCCAACTTCCAAACAGTTTTCATGAGTAACCCCATATACAGCACATTGCAGTAGTCTAATCTGAAGATTACCAGAGCATGGATCACTATGGCCAAATTATCCCAATCCGGGTAAGGCTTAAGCTGGCGGACCAGATGGAGAAAATGCTAGCCACTCCTGGAAGTTGCTGCCACTTGAGACTCAAATGACAGCAATGAATCCAGGAGACCTCCTAGGTCACGGCCCTGATTTTTCTGGGGCAAAACAAGCCCACTATGAATTGGGTGCCCCTTATCTTCCTGGACTCGGGCCCCAATGACGCACAGAACCTCCACCTTGTCTGGATGCAGTTTCAATTTATTGGTCCACATCCAGCCCATTAGTGCTTCCAGTCAGCAATCGAGGACCTCAGCTGCCTCTCCTGACTCAGAAGGAATGGAGAGATAGAGTTGGGTATCATCAGCATACTAATTACATCTCACTCCAAAACTCTAGATGACCTCTCCTTTCATATAGATATTAAAAAGCATAGGAGATAAGACTGACCCCTGGGGAACTCCACAAGAAAGTTATCAGGGCATCGAACTAAATTCTCCCATTACTACACTCTGGGACCTGCCCCAGAGATAGGAAGAGAACCATTGTAAAACAGAACCTCTCAATCCCCAAAGCCGTTCCAGTAGGATACCATGGTCAATAGTATCAACAGCTGCTGAGATATCAAGGAGAAGCAACAGGGTAGCACAGCCCCTGTCCCCCTCCCAGTAAAGGTCACCCACCAGGATAACCACGGCAGTCTCAGTATCAAATCCCTGCCTAAACCCTGATTGAAATGGGTTTAGATAATCAGTTTCATCAAATCAAGCCTGCAGTTGTCTAGCCACCACCTTCCTTAAGACCTTGCCCAAAAAAGGGGATATAGTTGTTCAAGACATCTGGACCCAGGGAGGTCTTCTTAAGGAAGGGGTGGACAACAGCTTCCTTATGAGCTTCTGGCACCTCCCCCTCTTGCAAAGAGGCATTTATCACTTCGTGGATCCATCCAGCCATACCCACTCAGCTAGCTTTTGTTAACCACAAGGAGCAAGGATCTAGGAACCCCTGCAACCAGCTTGCCCACTTCCTCAGACCACAACAATTTAAACTGATCCAAGATAACCAAACCAGACAGAGGTCCATGCATAATTTCATAATGTTTAAGTAAATTTACATTTTTGTGTTGGATTGCTTTCATAGCTATCCTGGGCTGCATGTGGTCTGCAGGTTGGACACCCCTGCCCTAAATGCATTGCTATCTGAATAATAATAGACGAACCAGTCCCTCAGAAGCTATAACCAGCTTTGCAAACATGAGTCTTGAAACTCTACAGGCTGGTAAAGATTCCCAATGGGTGTCTTCCAGGAGATTATGGATATGCACTCCAGTGGACTATTGTACATTATTAACTATTGCTACTGTAAGCAACAGTTATGATGATATGTGAAACAGATGCCTTGATACTCAGTTCAGAATCAGGAACTCTATTAATAAGCAATAACTCTTTAGTATCCAGATTTCCACTCATAATTCAAGAAGTACTATCTCTCTAACAGTGCTACACGTACATTTGTACCTCAGGACATTCACAAATTTGGGAGTCTCAGTATCACCCCAGAGTAAACCATTCATTTCTTGATGTGGATATCTTTTTAGTCTCATGACTTGTAAAGTACACAGCAACAATCATCAGCATGAAAACTGAAGCAAAGTATCTGCCAGATTTCAGTTGTGCTCGTAGCATCTTCAAATTTAAATGAGTACACCTTTGTTCCTTGCTCCATTTACACTGTTCGTTCAGAGCTGTGTTTCTATTGTTTCATAAACCCAAGTGAACTTAATATCAGTAGATTTAAGGTCACTACTGTACACACATGATATTGCCACAAGTGGCTGGCAAATGAACATTACCATAAAATCTCAGAGCTGTAGGCTAAACTTGGAAGTGAAAAAACAAAACAAAAAAACTGAACGGGAATCTATTTCTATGTTGCTGTCAAGAAAAAGATATGTCCATAAATGGAAACCAACAGTGATGCTCAATTTTGAGGGCATCTTTTTAATAACGTACAGTGTATTAAAAAACCATTACTTCCCAAAATATAGCTACAAACCAACCAGAAAAATATTGATGATACAGTTTTATGTTAAAAACAATGGCAACATTTCACATATATATAAAACATACCTGTCTAATAAATAATTACCTGAATTGGAATCTGGGAAAGACAAATAGCAAATATTGGTTTTCTAGGGGAGGAAAAATAGAAGTTACATTTTGGTAAAAAAAAAAAATACACTTTATTAATATCTTTTAAAGCTTTTACTCACCTCTTTATCTGTAAGTTTTGCATGTTGTGGATATATAACCTGTAAGTAACAAAATTTCCATTGGTTAACAAAACAATCAAGTAAACTAAAAAGACTGCAAAGTACAGAATCACACACAAATTCGCCTGTTTCTTCTACAGGTAAGAACATTTAGCTCTGCAACCACAAATCCAAAGATACTGGCTTTTATTTACAGTAAATACAGAAATAAACCGCATGGATTTCTCTGAAGTCATCTTTGGTTTATAGAGAGATGCTTATTACTACGTGTATTATCTGTTTTAAATATTAAGTTTAAACATTGATTTTATAAGTATTATTTGGTATTACCTGAAATGCAAAGAACACTGGAAAGTTATTTATACCCTATGCAGGCAAGCTGATCCCAGTAAATTCAAAGCAATATTTTCCATGTTACTTATATAAACACTGTGACCCCCTCAATGTGTGGTTAGTGGATTATGAAAGAGCCCCTTCTCTCTCACTTGCCACTTCCCTCTATTTCTAAGTTACTCAAATCACAGTTTCACATGATGCAAACAAGAGTGTTTAGTTTGTGGTATCCTTTCAGATTCCTTGGCAATGCTCCCAACCATGTCTTTCAAATACTAACTGTCCAAACTAATTATCCCAAAGTGTACTTTGTTGTCCAGAATATTGAAGGTCGCTAGTCAGAAAAACTGTTCCCCGGTATTTGGTCAAATGCTCACTACTTAATAGCCATCATGATTTTAAGAAGTTCAAGATAACAGGCCGGATACATTTATGCATACTAGCTGTAGTTAATAGGATGTTTGCTTTGGAACTTGTCAGTTTTTCATTCTGTGAAGGAATCAAAACATATCAGCATTTAAAAGGGAATACATATAAGTTTTTGGGTATTTTTTTGGTATAGTGCTACAACAGCCAGTCATTTTTCTTTATGAAGTCAGAAGTGCGTTCCCACACCAAGCTAAGGAAACGTCACGCTTCCCCTCCAACATTTCCCCCCAAATAGATGTTTGGAGGGGAAGCATGACATTTCTTTCTGTGGAAAAGATTATAAGTCTGTTGAACACACATAATTGGGACCTCAAGACTGTGTTGAATAACCATGAGATCCTCATAATACTGCTAAATTGGTTTATTACATTAGATACATGCATGTTAAAATATTATCTACTTCAAACTGCTTTTTGGAGTAGAATATTTGATACTAGACTACTTCTTTTTAAGTATATTTTCCTTCAAGAGTGAAAAACATGGGACCAACCACTCTAGAGTGAAAAGTGTGGCACTAACAATGATCTATGACACGTGCCCTTCACTCGTAAAGTTCAGAAATCCAGCAACAACAATAAAATTTATATCAGAAGTTACCAAACTCCTTGTCTGATGCTACAACATTACAGGTTATCTTAGAAACACAATATTTTACATCATCATGGCACTCACACCATAAGTACCACCAAGGTGATTCAAGGACTCTTCCCTGAGATATTCTGCAATTTCTTTATTTTAAATGTACAAGAGGAAATCCTTTTTGATTTGATTGTAAAGGAGCTTAATTTGCCAATTTTCCAAACTGCATTTGATTTATGGACAGTACTGGCTTCTGCACATAAGGCACACAGTAGAGGAATGAGGTTAAGTGTGTGATGTGTCTATTCCCATGAATCACTGACCATCATGATAAGTAATGAATATGAGTTGTGCATAAGCAGCTGTAATTGCCAACAGACTTGCCAACAGGATGCTGACTAGATGGCCTATCACCTGATCCAGTAAGACTCCTCTCATGTTCTTATGATCTAAAGGTCTGTATTGGATTCCCCATATAGTGTCCAATTTGGACACGGATGTGGGAAGCCTTGTTCAGAATCAATTCACACTTTGTTCCATAGTTGGTAAATACTAGTATTGTATTAGCTTTGTTAAACATGCAAAGTATGGATGATACATACTTTCAAACCAATGGCAGACCTTCAACAAAGTACTATATTCCTTCTAAAAGCTCTGGTCAGCAGTGTTCAGATTTTCAGAGCCAGCGCCTCTATACCTGCACTGTGGCATCTAACTGCCCTTGACAAGGAGCCTCACTTTAGGGCCTTAGCAAGTCAAACTCCCATTTACCATGACCCACCATATTAAACTGTTCCATATAGCCTACAGTTACTTCACACACAATCTTCACGAAAACCCTCAGGGAAAAGATAAGGTGCATGACAAACAGCCACAAATACTCATATTAGCTGATACTGAAAATAAACTCTGCATTACTATGCAAATAAATTACTTACTACTAAAAGAGCCTAACTAGTTTTGTCAAAAATCAGGCATTCTTGTAATATGCTATATTAGCCATCGCTTGTTCTTTGCACTGCCACCTTCCTCATTAAATGGTTTCAACTGCAATTGCTTTCGTTCCTTTTAAGCTCCTTCTTAGCTAGGCAAAACGAGATAGCGGCTTCCAGGCATTCTTGCCAAGGAGAGCAGCAGAAACAACTTTCTTCTTTAGCAGCAGTGCTTTTTCATGCTGTAAGAAATAATAATTTGAAGGAAAGAGGCGAGGAAGCTGGCCTTCTTCACTTGAACTATGCAATGCACGATCGCCCCAAGGAGCTGCGGTCACACTTAAGGTTTAATCCAGCTTCACTCTAATTTCGGAGTGACAGGATGCATCAGCAAAGTGCCCAGCTGTTTTCTTTCATTGAAAGACTCAGAAAATTCACCTTTGGGGTAGATATCGTGGAAAGGAAACTGCTGGCCCCTTTGCTGTAAGGAGCTGGAGTCTCATCTCCAGCGTGGTGTGTGCAGACTGTCCAGTCCGGCTGAGTTTGCGCTGCTCCCCGCGACCCGTCCAGCCTGCCCTCCTCCAAGCCGAGGCACAACACCTTGCTCCTTCAGCAACGCTTTGCCCATCAGCATCGCCGCCGACAACGCGGCGCTGCAGCGACGCCCCCGGGCTGCTCGACGCCCCCTGAGCCGCCCGCCCGCCCGCCCGGCCTGCGACGCAGCCGCTCCAGCCCCGGCTCACCTCCACCGCCTGGCCGAGCTCCAGGTCGAAGCCCACCACGCACACGCAGTGCAGCCAGGCCGAGAAGCGATCCCAGGGCAGCAGCAGCGGCGGCAGGCGACGACCCGGCACGGCGGCGGCTTCCTGGCGCTCCTCCGCCTCCGGGGAGCCCCCGAGCTCCGCGCTTCCGCCGTCACCTTCCCCCAGCTTCCGCAAGGACATGGCGACGGGCGAGGAGGCAGCAGCAGCAGCGGCCCCGGCTCCAGCCGCCGCCGCTGACCCTCCGCTCCGGACACCCAAATGCCGCCGCCTCTCCTTAGGAGCGGCGGATCGGGCACCAATCCGAAGGGAGGGGAGGCCACGTGATGCATGTCTCCGGGGCGGCCCCTGCGCTCCCCCCTCCTGCTACTGTGGGAAGACCCACAGCAGTCTTCGGAGGAGGGAGGTGGGAGAATCCAAATCCTTAAAGTAGGGGTGGAGACAGGAAGAGAGCAGGAGGAGGGTAGTAACCTCTCTGGGGTGTATGGGGGGGGGGGGCGCGGGGCGGAATGATGTATCCGGTAGCCGAAGAAAGGGCGTGAGAAGAAAACCTTCCAGCACAGCTTGTGTTTTGTTGTTGTTTTCTTGAAGGAAACAACACAGTGTGGGGTAGAGAAACCTTTGAGGTTTTATACTACAGTACCTACCTGCCTCCTGTTTCCACTGTCTGAACTGCATGAGCGGAAGACATTGAGAGCGCTTCGGGCCCCTTAAAAAATAAACACCCTGGGAAGAAACTGTTACTTGGCTCAGTCGCCTATGCCAAAACAGAGGCTTCCCTCCTCCCTCCTAATACTTCAAAATGGCCAGGAATGTTGTTCTATTTAAAACAGGGCATGGCAACTGGAATAGAAATAATAATATATCTAAATCAATCTATTGGCTGGTGCTTCGACTGAGCAGCCAAAGAGAAGTTTTAAATTCCATTCTTCAAAGGATGGGTGCAGACTCCCATTTCTGCGCATAAGTTCTTGCCACAAAATTCATATAGAGGGTTAGTTCAGAAAATTGTCTGGAAAGTACTTACGAATATTTTTTTTGCCTTTCCAATACAATTTAGAATATTCTAGATTAAAACTGGGTTCTTTCATCAATAAGAACGCATCTTATTCCATTTTTATCTGATTAAAATATTAGCAGTAACTTTAATAAATGTATTGCGTATATTACACTGTTTTGTCAAGATAGGGTGAGACAAAGGCCCTTTCTGCACTTGGCCTTATTCTGTAATATATCCCAGAATAGGGACCCTCTGTCTGCATGCTAGTGCAGACTATGGAAGGCCCCAGGTGAGACCTGCCATAATCTGCATTAGCTTGTGGCCAGCAGACTGCTATCCTGGAATATATTCCAGAATAAAGCCAAGTGCAGAAAGGGCCAAATTCATGGAGGTGTATCAGTGACTATTAGAATGTATGTCTAGGGGCCACCTCTGGGTTGGAGGGACAGGCAGGTTTTTTCAAAAGGGCACTTCAAAAGAAGTCAAGAGCAAGTGAGGGTTTCACCTTCATCTTCTACTTGAGAATGCCCAGATGCAATTGATAGACCACTGAGCAAGATAGTATACTGCACTGGATGGGCTGGAACCTGATCCAGTGGGGCTTTTGTTATGTTCCTATGTAAATTGTGAAATTACTTTTTCTTCTTCAGATGTCTCCATAACAAACATGTACAGCTGCATCACACAGTGGAAGAAAATAACTAGCATAATAATACATTGTACATTGTACAATTCAATATCTTTAATAATCAGTATAGTTTGATACAGTGGATTAAATTTAGACAAGATGCTCATTTTAATTGTGGCAATCCTACCCAACCATGACAATTTGACAATCATAAGATCTAACTGGATTATTTTCCCAGGAGATACACAGTTGGGTCCCATGCCCACTGATCTGGTAACTGTGGTTTCAGTTTTCTGCAGTGACCGGATCAGCCCCTATCCCATCCCCTGTAGGTGGCAGTAGGCCTACCTAAAACTCCTCTCAGGCCTGGGACAGGCAGGAAATCGCCCAAACTGGCACCAGATTTCCATAATTCCTGTGAAATCTGGTGAGATTTCACAGGAATTATGGGAAATTGAGTGATTCCCTGGCAAGATTTCCCTTGATTCTTGTGAAATTTTGTGTGATTTCCATCATGGAGGGTGTTTTCCATCATTCATATTATCCATTGTTTACTGTTATCCGCTGTAGGGCCTGGAAGGTATCCCCTGCAGGTCCAAAATGTATCATCGTTCTTGAAAAGATCTGGGTTATTAAGAATTAGATGTGTACCCAAGTATTTAATATCAGTTCATGCTATGCCAGTGCTGCTATTACTACAGCTTCTTCAGGTTCAGGTTCGAGAGCATCCCACTGCTGCGAGAGCCTGGTTGGGCCTCTGTGCCCCTCTGGACTGAGATGCATCCAGTTTAGGACATGTGATATTACTGAGATAAGTCTTAATTTGTTCAGCTGAGTAATAATCTGTAAATTGGCTTTTCTTCTTCTGTTTAGTATTAACATGCAGCTACATGGCCATCTAGATACCAGCAACTAGGGGTGGGGAGGACACAGTTAAGAGGAGGGGTGTTCTCAGTTAAATTTTCATCATTCTCTCCTACCCCTCACTTTTCCCTCATTGCTGTAGAGAAAGTGGGAGTGGGCCTGCAGTGTAGAGCGCATAGCCCCAAACTTCATTTCAGCACAAGCCTAACTGAACCTGAGAGTCAAGATACAGGGATGTGCACAAAGCAGCATCCGATCAAACAGAAATGGGGTTAGAAGTCAAGGACTGCCGGTGTTCCCCTATGGTCCTGCCTCCCTTTGCCCTCATGTGTTACATGCAAGGAAACTAAGTGAAGTTATGATGTTTCTTCAGACCAAAGGTGTTTTTCCACTGTCACTTAAAGTAGCCATTAAGTGCCCATTAATGGGTACGTAATGGCATTTTTGTACCCATTAATGGGTACTTAATGGCTACTTCTAGTGACAGTGGAAAAACACCCCAAGTTGTTTTGTGCTTGTGTTCCCTTGATCTTGATCTTATAAGGCCATTTGCCTCTCAGAAAAAGAGCTGCTGAATGGCTAATTGAGGAATCAATGGGGGCAGAGAAAAAGACCTTTTTGCCACCATAGGCACCACATGGCTGACTGGAGCCTCTGCAGGAGAACCATCCATGGCACTTCATGGCAAAAACTAATTATGTCACTCCCTTGCTCAGGGCTTGGACACTGCTTGCTTAAGCATCTTCTCCCTGTCCCTGGCTGATGGGGTTAATGTGATTTTGTGACATAATCAACTAAAGAAAAGGATGCTGTCTGGTGGGAGCAGATGCTGTAGAAGAGCCATGCCCAAAGTCAGCAGGTCAAGGAGGGTCAAGTTCTAGTCAAGTCCTCAAGTATAGATGGATTCCAGTCTAGGAGGAAGTCCCATGCTTAAATGGTTACTCGCCCCATTCAATTCAGATTCCTGTCTGGGTTTATAAAAAACATAACAAACCCTTTCTGTTTTGGAGTCTGAACATCTATGCTATTTATGTCTCTATGTGAACTCTAAGCAGCAAACATCCACACAAAGTTTAACGAATATCATATCTACTTTGGAAGTCATCTCTTATTACTCACAGGCTCCTTTCCTGACACAGGTCCAACTACAAATGGGAGTAAACTGCTTAGAGGACAATTATAGAAGCTCCCTGTGGAGGAAGTGGTGATTGAAGAGCGCTTTGGAACATTCTTGGTTTAAGTAATTGAGTTGCTGGGAAGGAAAAAACCCAAATATTACCAAGGTTTATTTAGTCTGTTGCATTGTACTTCATCCTATACTTGGAGGTTGCAGAGTTACGACAACTGAAATGCATAAGAATTAAAGTTAAAAACAGTTAAAAACAATGCAATAGCTGTCTCTTCAGCTGATGTCACAGGTTCTGTCCTTATGGAATTATTCAAAATAAACCCACATCAATTACTGCTGAACACACTTTGGATACTCTTTCTGTTCAATCTACAATTTACTCAAAAGGCATTTTCACAAGGGATGCTAATAGTACCTTTTAATCTGGAATGTGTCCCTTGTGGATATTGCTGCTTTAAGGAATAAAAAAAGAAGTAGTACAAGAATCAAATGTTAATTCTGGCCAGAGTAGTCTTTACATTTAAATTATTAGTGCAAAAGGTGTAATAGTATGAAATGAGCATTATTTATAGGTAACTATCGGAACCATCAACTGATACATAATAGACTTAGGCAATCTGTAACTAAGCATGCTTCTCACACATTTTTGTTACCCTGAATATCTGTGACCCCTAGTAACTACAAGAATATAGCTGAGGAAAGATGCTGAAGAACACTTAATTCCACTTTTTATACAGTATAATCAGACTTTGGAGAGAGGGATATTCTATATCTTGTTTTTAGTGACCAATTGCACTAGATAATTGCCTGCAAAGTTCACATTTAACTTCCATGGGACAGCATTTTTGTGATGCACACTTCAGGATATTCAGCTGGCACTGAATACTCAGAAGTGCATGTCACCATCACTGTGCATGTGTGAGCCAGTTTGGTCTAGTGGCTAGGGAGCCGGTCTCTTATCTGGGTGACCTTGGGCTAGTCAAAGCTTTCTTCTGAGCTCTCAAAGCCCCACCTACCACTGCTGTGGGGAGAAGAACAGAAAGCTTTGTCAGCTGCTTTGAGACGCCTTAAATGAGTGAGAAAACCAGGGTAGAAAAGCCAATTCTCCTCCTCTTCCTCTGTCCAAAAGATAAGTAAACGTACACTGGGTTTTACAGCAACAGACTTAAGTACCGTATGTTATCAGAGAGAAAGAATGGGGCTTTGGTGAGATTGCCACAGGTATGTGTGGCAACCTCACCATTGTGACACCATAACAGCACTATATCACTTGTCTGGACGGTGCCTAAGATATTATTCCATCAAACAATAATTGATTTATACTCTAGATCAGTGATGGCGAAACTTTTGAGCTCGGTGTGTCAAAATTCTCAAGAAACCCTAGCTTAACTCGGGTGCTGTGTCACATCTAGGAATATCCATAATTTTGTGATATTTGTAGCTCTAGTAAAAAAGTTATATTTTTGATATATGTATTTTATTCAAAGCAAAAACAAATAATTCTTTACATTAGTGACTTTTGTTGCTGAATTTCGTTTGCTAAATCTTCAACTGAAAGTTGGTATTTCGTACACTTCAAGAACAAGCAAGCACTACACGCCCAGGTGCCAGGGTGACCACGTGTGTCACCTAAAAGGGCTTGGTGTGTCGCCTGTGACACGCATGTCATAGGTTGGCCATCACTTCTCTAGATACTATATTTATACTAAAATTGTATACATTATCAAAATGAGCATTTATCACATTCATGTGATTCTATTATAAATATTGTATTAAGTTTTACCAGCTAAGTAAAATAGGGAATTTTAAAGTTACACATAGAAAATCCAAATCGTGAAGGGCTTACAACTGTATTTCCAAAGCATGAGTTTCATTGAGAATTGTATCTCTTTGGAAACTGAGGGGATTTTTAAAGTAGAAAGTGACTTAGGTATAGAGTTCAAATAATAATTTAATGTTAAAAACTGGGTATCCCGAAGTTTGAGGAACATAATTTAAAAAACATCTTTATGCTTTCATTATGCACATGAAGCATAGCAATAATTGCAGACACTGAGTTAAACTTTATAATAATGTTCTGCATCCCACATGCTAGGACAGTGATCCTTTGTACAACTGATTCTAAGAAAACATGCATGGCATTGTGCTACAAATGTCATAGAACTGTCAGTCAAATCAGCTGTTGTGAACCTAAATTTATTTATTCTTCCCCACCCCAATAAATAATGTATGCCTGAAAATACTAGCATATATTAGAGTGCCTTTTACCAGCTTTGACAGGCTTGGCAGCTGCAGCACTATCTAGAGAAAGCAGACTTTATGTCTATGGTGCATGCTCTGGTTACATTTAGGCCACATGAGTATGACATTCTCTCTCTGTCCCTGAAGACAGTCTACAACCAAAGCCGCCACTGAATGTAGCAGCAAAACGTTCTAGCAGGGCAAAGTAATCAAGGTTTCTTGTAAGCAACAGCAGCAAGAAGGAGCAGCAACAGCAGCAGCACAGTTGCCATCGAGGGTAAGGTGAACCAAACTTGTCTTTGCCTCTGGGCCTACATCCAGACAGGAGAATATAGTGCCATTAGAGTGCATCTGTGGTGTGGTGTCTGATGCAACCCCACCATAGCCCTGCTTCCTCCCCCCCACCCCCCAAAAAAGCACTAAAAATATTGTTGGAAAACCCAGCACTGGTCAAAGATTTTCCAACAATAGCGCTTTTTTGGGCCGCCTACTTACTTTCTGGACAGAGCTGCTATGATTACTGCATCCAGTGGGCATACCCAAAGCAGGTATTCATGCATGCACAGAGGTGATGGTGAGAACATCAAGGCATTCTAGCCATGTCATTTAAAATTCAGGAAGACATAACTATGGCTGATACTGTCTAGCTAGTGAGGGATAATGGCGGGGGATCAATATCCCATGTTATTCTTTGCTAGCAGGTAATGCATCTGTCACCTGTTTAGTTAGTGACAATTACATTCCGCCCTATGCAAAAATCTCCACTGAAAGGGTACAGCTCTCTAGGATTGCTTTTTCGTGCTAAAGAAAGACTGGGCTGCTATCAGTTTCTTTAGGAGGGGAATTTTCCAGAAGGTGGAACAAGTGGAGATCTGTTGATACTGTTGACCAGACAAAAGCCGGATATATGTACAAGGGTCTTTGGTCATAATTAGCTTCACTTCTGTGGTTATTTGTAATCCAAAGGTGAGTCATCCAGAGTTGTTGGCCTTCTGTGAGGCCATACCTTGTATTTTATGAGGGCTCAAATTGGATCCAAACTGGATAAACCTAGGCCTGAGTTCATTTTCATGAGAAATGGATCCAGGGCCAAGTAGAGACCTGTGGCTGCCACTGTCACGCTATTCCCCTCACCTGAAAAGGTAAACTGAGATGGACTAAGCCTTAGTGTGACTGTGGCCTGAGATTGAGGGTCCTGGTGTCTGAGGAAAGATTATTCCCAAATATGAGATTTAAAAATATATTGTTGGCCAGAGTTATGGCATTAGGAACATACTTGTGCTGTCCCATTCACCTCACAGGTTAGGGCAACCCCATCCTAAGCCACACCTCCATTCTTCTTTCCCTAACCTGTGTACCTACCATCTGTACTCCTGCCTCACTGAACCTGCAATGCTTCCACTAGAATCTAGTAGAAGAACCAATATCCCACACTCTATTGCAGTGGTTCTCAACCTGGGGGTCAGGACCCCTTTGGGGGTCGAACTACCCTTTCAGAGGGGTCGTGACGAGTCTCCCGCCGCCCTTCCCTCCCACCTCCCAGCTGCTCCGCCCCCGTGGTTGGGGGTCTCCACAACATGAGGAACTCCATTAAGGGGTCACGGCATTAGGAAGGTTGAGAACTGCTGCTCTATTGCCCTTTCTGCTCTTCTATCACCTTTAGTGAGAAAAAGGGTGGGAGGAGAAAGAGATAAAAATTAGTATTATTGATGTAGATTTATCAAACGGATTCATTCTTAAGTTGGAAAAGGAAAGAAGGGGGAAGGGGAAAAAGAATTTGTATCAACATGCACAGCAACTGTTTATTTCATTTCAATATTGGTATAATTAATGTTGTTCTATTGTGGAATATGATAATAAAATAATAAAATCTGTTTTAAATAACTTATTATATATTGAATTATATTAGTATAATGAGTTATTAAATAAGTAATTATACTGTATGTATCTGTTTTCCTTTCCATCCCCATAGCTGCTGATCCAAAGGCACACTAAACACCCGGTTCGGTGTCACATATGGGGTAGACAGCCCAGTAGATCTGCTGCTGAGGTTTCTCCATTTGTAGCCAATTTGAAGAAGGTGTGACACTGTAAGTGAGCAGTCATGTGCTGCATCCTGATCACCATGGAAATGACTGGGCACATCCTGTATGTTGCCATGGTGATCTGGTCTGGCCTAGCCATCTGCACTTCAAGCGCTGGTGGTCTGGTTCGGGGCTTTACTAGCTCTTGAAGTGTGAATGGCTCCCACTGTACTGTGTCTTTACCTAAGTGGTATGGTATTATTACTGAGGTAGGTGTGAACCGGCCACGATATTGCAAGTCAGAGGTAGGGTTTGGACAGAACCTCCCTGCCACTTTCCTACAGCTTGGTGGCAGAATGGTTCCCTCTTTCATCCTATTGCCTCTAAACCAATACAGCCCACCCCAACCACCTCTCTGCCTATTCTTCTAGATCAGAAACTATTTTCCTGGATGGGATTTAAATGAGGGTGGAGTGATGGTGCAAGGCAAACCTCCTCCTTCTGGACCCTGACATGCCCCCATTGCTGTGGAAAAGTTAAAGGACGCTGCGAGTGCTCAGTGTCGTAGTGCTGGCGATCACAAGATTCTGACTGGAGGTGTTAATCAGATCTTCTGCCTTAGGCACCTGCTCAGCCCAGCGTTCACCACAGCAACAATGTACTTACTGTATTATCTTCCACTTTTTTTGTTTTAAACTTCTGACAAATATTTGACTAAAATATTTCAAAAACTGACTTCTGTCCCCCCCCTTCCTATACCAGTACAACTGGATATTTGCTGAAATGCAGACGTTGCCTCCTTTGTAAAGCATTTTAATGCATGCATTTTGGCTAGTTTGTTTTTCTGAAAGGATGATTGGAAGTTTTCCTGGCAGAAAAGTGCTGATAATGCCTGGCAGTGTTCCAGGCAGCAGCAAAGTCTAAGTGGATTAGTGCAGATAGAACTGATTGTCAGTATTGCATAAGTTTCTACAAATTATTGTCTAACTCCAGCATTCCTTTCCGGGACACTGATTTATTTAAAGTTATAGGGAAGATAATTTTTATGTTTAAATATTATGATATATTAACCAGCTATACTGTATTAACTAATTAAGTCAGATTCTTTAAAAAACAAATCTGTCCATATATGACTTTCCCTGGTGATTTCTTAGTCTGACTTGCTGGAAAAAAAAAACCCTGAGGGTGTGTCCCCATGCACGTTTGGTCTGGTACCGAATGCGGGCTTGGCAAGGGGATCCCCATGCTTTTTGGATTTGGTCTGCGGAAAGCAGCCAAATCCCCCCAAATCGTGCCAGACCAGGACCAAATTTGGTACCCAAAGAAACAAGTCTAGGCACGGTTTGGGGTCCCAGCACGCACTGCTTGGCGAGGCGAGACCGCACATGGGGACGGTCCCAGGCTATCTGGGGAGGAGACTGGCGCTCACGTCATTGGGAGGTGGGGTGTGCTTGCTGTTCCTGGTCTGTGCATTGAAGATTGCAACCACTGACATTTTTTGGGAGTGGAAAAATCCCGATCACCAAGGCAGGCAAGATAATGGCTTAATTTTTGTGCATTTTCCACGGAAATATTTCCACCCCCATTTCCCAATTGCCAAGGCATGTAGGATAGTGGCTTAATTTTTGTTCCAATTCCAAAAAAATTCAACCCCCATTTCCCAATCACTAAGGCAATCATGATAAAGGCTTGATTTTCTCCCTTTTAAACTTGATGGGCATTCTCACAGTTCCTGGTGGAGTGGAGGTGCGCAAAACTGCTCAGGCACCTAACTGCCGCTAAACCTCATAGCGGCTTTCGGTCTTTTAAAATTATTTCTAAATTGATTATTGTTATTAAGCTTTATTTCAACTTTTTTTCTGTGCCTCCCAGTCCAGTCCTGGCTTTCTGGGCCACTAGGAAAGGAGGGGATGTGGCATTTGCAACTGGTGGCACAGGGGTGGGCTGCCATCAATCTGACTTCCAGTGAGCAGAGGGGGTGGAGAGGAGGTGCCGCTGCTCCCCTCTGCCAGGGTTTGGTGCAGTTTGCATGGGGACGCCTCCATCCACGCACAACCCACACCCAGCCCATGTTGCTGGGAATGGCATGGGGACAGGCTGGGAGTGATCTGGGTTCCGCTCCTGATCCCATGCGTTCCAATCCCACTATAAACAGCTTGCAAGGGGACGTAGCCTGAGTGTACTTACATACAACATGAGACCAGGGCTAAAATTTCTCATTGATTCGAAAATTTCTCCTGATGTAGGAACTTCACTCCTCAGTCTTATTCCCATCTCAATATTCTGTTTTTAAAAAGGAAGCTGTGAAGAACTTTACTGAATGTTTATCAGCTTCACTTCTGCTTCTTCCTTTCTTTGTGCTCTATATCCAGCCTACTTTCCTTGACCTCATACAGCCTGTTGACTTTGTCCTCTTACTTCTCCCTTTATGTAGGTCTTTGGATTATTTCTGTTTTCTGGCATCTATAAATGTGTTCCTAAACATTTTCAGGTCTCCCCTAAGAAGAAGAAAACAAATCCCAGAGAAACCCTACCTCAAGCTTCATCTCTTAATCCATCCAGCTGCATTCCAATTTCATTTCCTTTGCTTTCATGATCCATAGGCAGTCTTTGGATTGCTATTTTAGCTGGGTGAACAGAAGTAGCACATTTCTGCACCCATTTTTGGGAGCTCAGCAAAATGGTGCTGGGATCCTTGCCCATGATAGCCTGGATCAGCCACTTGTCACCATTCATACATGAGTGACTGTATGGAGATTGCCTTCAAGCAGTTTACCCATTAGATTGGTCTGGGTTTCATTTTCACAATCATAGACATGGGAAATGGAGTTATACAGTATAATAAACAAAAGTGTTTTAAAATCTTCCTTTCCAGCTCTCTTGTTCTATTCATTTCTCCTGCTCATTGACAGAGATAGATGTGAATTACAACCAGAGGGCACTAGAATGGCAATATGATCCAAGAAGGCAGGTTGACCAACATGAAATACTTTAAATATTCCTTTTAAAAAGCAGTAGAAACATATCACTCCAATGCTGTGCCCCATGTGGAAATGGCATTATACTGGGAGCCATGGCTCTCTAATAGGCTTCTCTTCCATACAGACATGGTGTTCCTTGGGGACTGACAGCATGGGCCAGCCCAGCACTCTTGCAGCCAGTCATGACTACAGAATCCAGAGAGGTAGCCATGTTCACTTCTTCTTGCAGCCAAAATGGCAAGGAGTCAAACGATTTTGAAAGGTGTACTATTACATGGCAATTTAGCAGGCCATTGTAATTTATGCTGGCCAGGCCATGGGATAGACTGCGACACTTACAAAGCACAAAGGAAGAAATTTATCTTTTTAAAAGGAGAAATGAAAAACTGATGAAGAGCTTAGTCATGGGAACTTATTATGTGACCTGGTATTCATGGTCAATCTTGCTAAATATCACAGGCCCTATTTGCACTTGGCAGACTGGTATGGTGTGACAATACCGTACCAGGCCAACAAGGATCCACCACAGTGGTGGCCATTGTATCTGACTAGCAGCACTTGTAAGTGTGAACAGCCAACCTGTGTCTGTCAAGATTGCCAAGGCAATGTTCAAAGCAACATCCAGTGTTTTTATTTTGCTTATGAGTTTTATTATTTTTAATGATTTTTAATTATTTTAACTAGTTTTATATGCTTTAAATTGTTGTAACTCATCCTGAGAATCTTAAGATATAGAAATGTAAACAGTAGATAAGAAAGAGAGGAGGGCCATAAAAATTAGTTACTCACTCCTATTAGCATCCAAACATACTTACTTATAATTCTGTCTCATTTATTATCTTGTGAAATATTCAAAAATGTGTGCAGAGTTTTCACATTTATCTACAAAAATTTTATAGGCATTTTCCCCCTCTCCCAAATGTCCTGGTTTTCTAGACAAGCTTAGATGAGTTAGATCGAGTAGATGTTGCTGCATTGGAGATGTGCATTATCAGTGCTGGTGCTACTGATGTGAATTTCCTATTTGCTGATGGGTTGCATTCATGAGCCTGGTTGGCCTTTTGTTAGCGGCCGCAGGGAGCTTCAAACAAGCTGACAAAATGGTGGAATTGAAGGTGGGGCTTCTGCTTGTGATTTCCCCCACTGGCTGACTGTGACATTTGGCACTGATCCCAACAAGAAGCCATAATGGGTTCCTGAAAGAGTGTTTTTTTCTGATGCTTGAGGCTGCCCTATCCAAGCAAATATCTAGATAAGCAGTGGTGATCCACTGAGCTAGTTTGGAATCCACAGCAAAATGTATAGCAGTATGCTGCTGCCACAAAGCATTTAAGATTCAGAAAATTCAGGATCTTGGATGTGGATTCTTAAATCTTGGGTTGCTGTGTGAGGGGAAGGGGTGGAGACTGCGGAACACATCTATGTTGTTAAGTGCAGTATAATGGGTGGTCCATGGCACTATAATACACGTACATACTTTCTATTTTGCACTAAGTTCACTTTAACTTCAAATCAAATGCCTTGGAGAACAGCCAGGTCAGGCATCAGATGAGCCACCCTGTAAAGTAAATTCCACAAGCTGAGAACCACAACTAAAAGGCACTTGTCTCATCAGACAGTGGGGAGACACAGGAAAAGACCTCAGAACCTGTTTGTATAGTCCCCGCTGGAATACATAAGAGGAAGTTTCCGATACTGTGGCCCCGAGTTGTGCAGGTGCTCCAGCAGGTATCATGGACCCAAGCTCTGTACAAAGTGCAAAATTTATATTACTGCACAATAGTAAGAAAAGAAAAATGCCAACCCGCATACCTGAGAAATGTACAGTTGATGGTGAAAAGTAGAGGTAGTAGATGGTCTTATTCTCATGGGCTCCCCAATACAAAGATGGGCAATCCACAAGAGAATTAGAGGGGGAAATAATCCTAGGGTGGAAGGCAATGAGAAGTTAAGATTGAGAAGGATAAGGCTGTTTCTATGACAAGAAAGATCAAAATGGTTAACCATTAAAGCTGTGATATTTCCCACTGTGACGTATGTTTGTGAAAACTGGACACTGAGAAAAAGTAAGAGAAAGATTATGGATGTCCTCTGAATTATGGACATAGAGATAGTTACTAAAAATACTATGGGCTATAACAAGAACAAATTGATTGTCTGGGATAATGGGATTAAATATAATAAAACCTGATCATTCCCTTGAGGCAATTTATTTATTTATTAGAATTTTATCCCACCCTATTTCTGAAGGTCTCAGGGCAGGTTCCGACATTAAAAGCCAAATACAAAATGAACATGTTAAACATTATTATTATTATTATTATTATTATTATTATTATTATTATTATTATTATTATTATTATTATTATTATTATTATTATTATTATTATTATTATTATTATTATTATTAGTAGTAGTAGTAGTAGTAGTAGTAGTAGTAGTAGTAGTAGTTTATTTCTACAGCGCTGTCCATGTACTCAGCGCTTTACAGATGCGAAACAATATATATATATAAAATATAAAAACCTGCCGAGGGCATACAATCTAAAAAACAAAATAGTAATAATAGTAGCAATTAGCAATTAACAAGAAGAACAAATAAGTTAAAAATACAAAAAGGATAAAACAACAATAGGCAGTATCTCGTTAAAAGATCATCTACAGAGAGCCAGGAAATGCTTCCCTAAAGAGTGTGGTCTTTAATTCAGATTTAAAGGATGATAAAGCCATAAATACACATGCACTGTTTAGGAAAAAGTATACCTGGTAAATTAAGGGAAGAAGAGGAAGAGGAAGACATTGAATATGATGGATGAATGTGATTGAGGGGAATACTGGAGTCTCCTTGGAAGAGCAACAAGGTAATACCAGAGACAGGTGAAACAGTCAAGCAATTGTTAATTCATTCACAAGGAGTCCAATGGCAAACAACATGGCCCTGCATATAAATGTCACTGGGGTGGAAATCTAAAGTCACGTGGACGGAATTCCATCCTATTTAACCCCCTACAATCTATGGTTTGGGCGTTTTAGGGCGTTTTTTCACTGTCACTAGAAGTATTCATTAAGTACCCATTAATGGGGTACTTCTAGTGACAGTGGAAAAACACCCTTAGATAGCAGTTACACCATTTTACTCCCCCCATGCTGTTTTTGTTTTATAAAGAGTGTTCTCTATTATTATTACTATTAAATTTTGTATTACTTATAAAGTGATGCATGTTTTCTTGTTACTTTGTTAACCACCTTAAGCAATATTTGGAACTGCTGTATATAAATAAACTGATTGAGTTGGGATACATTTTATTATATTTTTAAGTATAACATTAATATTTTTGCTAAAAAGATGTCATAGTCATTGGGATTGGAAGAAGAATATTTTAGTGAGAAAAATTAGGACTAGAGCTGAAATAATCAATTTCCTTCCCCATATTTCAGCAAGCCTGGTAGCACTAGCTATCTTCTTTCATATGTTTAGCTATATAAGGTGTATGGTTGCATGTTCACATATGGTTGTAAGTTCACAATACACATCTGAGTTACAAAATTGCCTATATGTATCATACACAGTATACCTTATACACCTATGCTCTATATAATGACTATGGCAGGCCGCTAAGTCTGACACTTTTAAAGGCATACAATTAATAACCTGTGCTACAATGTATATCTGAATAAATATGCTCAGGATTATATTTTAACACCTTAAAATATGAACCGCTGTTTGGTTTATCGAGGTAGGTGTGTGAAATAGGATACATGACAGTAAATCCAAGGGGAAAAGTTGACTTCTGAGTAAACACAGCTGCTTTCCTGCGCGTCTGTTGAGAAGCAACCCCTTGGCGCAAACTAGGACTTAGTGCTAATGTCAAAAACAGGCATTTCGGTCTGAAGTTCATTTCTTCCCTCTGCAGGAGAGACCCAGCGTCACATCGAGCAACGGAGGAGTACTTGGCTCCTGATCATCCAGGCACAAAACCCATTAAGCCCCAGTTCTAAAACTGCTACACTTATGGGATTGACTGCCTTCAATTTACGTGGAGGAGATTTAGGGTGCTTTTCCACTTAGCACTAGAGTACCCATTAAGGACCCTTAATGGATCCTTTAGTGGTAAGTGGACAAACACCCTTACTTGCATCTACTTATTTTACGTGGGAAGCAATGGAAAACATCCAAAAGATATATTACTGCATTCTATAGATCAGTCAATTTATATATCTCCGTTTATTTAGTACACTGGTAACTTTCCCGCTCTGTGCTCTGAGCAGTTTCCTATGAAAAGCAACAAGATTCTGTGCCACCCTCAGTACAGCTCCTCCTCTCTCTTTTCTTACTGCCAGGCTCGCAATTTAAACTCAAAACTCCTTGCAGCCCCTCCTCAAGTTTCTCTCTACAACCACTCGGGCACCCGGAAGCGGAGGCTCCCTGGAGCTCCCGGGCGGGCTATGCTATACTATGGTCTTTTAAGGGCAGCAGTACCCGAGGGCCGAAAGTTCTCAGCGGCGGGCGCCGTGTGCGCCTGCGTAACCGCTACCTTCGCGTCACGTGGTCCGCGCCTGCGCCGAAGCGCATGGGCGGCCGCCAGCCTTTCTTTTGGTCAGGCCCATTGCGAAGCGGCTCCTCCTCCTCCTCCCCCCATTCCCTCTCCCCCCTCCCCGGCAGCGCGGCGGCCGCTGCTGCTGCTGCTGCTACACCGGGTAGGTTTCCAGTCAGTATGGCGGCTTAGGCTGCTGGGAAGGTAAGAGTGAGTGGGTGGGTGGGTGAGTGAACGACGCTTCGTTCCGTTCGGCTCTGCTGGGCTGAGGGGTCTCGGGAGGAGCGCTGGCGAAGGGCGAGTGGATCCGGGGGGCCCCCGTGGAGCCCCAACGGTTGACGGGGTTTGTTTTGATTCTGCAGGTCGAGGGAAAGTTTTCGTGGCCGGCGGCCGCCCGAGAGGGAGACACGCCGCCTGGCGAGCGCCCGGCCTGAAGGCCTCTCCGTTGGTGGAAGCGGGACCACCGGGCTCCCTGTCGGCGAGCCACAAACCGCCTCTCCTGAGCGGGGAAGGAAGGAAGGACGGACGGACGGACGGAGGGAGGGAGCCAGCCAGCCGCGGGGTCCTCCTTTGCAGCCACCTGCAGAGCCTCCCCCGGCCTGCTTCAGCCAGCCAAGCAGCCCCTTCGCCTCTCGTCCTCCCGCCGGGCAGCCCCCCAGCCCCGGCCGCCAACGTGAAGCCCTCCGCATTGCTGGAGACCTGTGCGGCGCTTCTGCTTTTCCCCGCCGTCGTTGCTACCTGACCGACCGACCGACCTGCTGTCAGTTTCTTTCCTTCCCGCTGGGGAAGCAGAGAGGAGACCACCGCGTACAATGGTTGGGAGACGTTTCTGTGTCCCTTGACGCCTTAGATCGGGGCAGGCGGAAAAAAAAAGGCACCATTTCCTTCCCGATCAGAGGAGTGATTCATCTGGCTCCTGGGAAAATCCGAGCTTGGGCCTGTGCTTACCTGGCGAAGGTGAGAGCCTACTCATCTGCTTGGCATTCCCCCCTTCCTGAGCCTGGATGTATGGAGAAGATGAACCGCAGGCATAGCCCCCAATCAGCTGAACTGTTTTTACTACAAGGGCTTCCTGGCTGTCTTCCAGGTCTTCCTTCAGCCTTGTAAATCCCTGGTCTTCTCTTTCACACTCCCTCAATCTTTCATTGTTTCTCCCTGTTGAGGAAAAGAACTTGGACAGTATTTGCGGAAGAGGACAGAGCCAATTACATCCCAGCAAGTATTTGTGTGTGAGTCATCCATTTGGATTTATAGCCATCCCCACTCAATTTAAGTTCTATTTTGCTTAGGAGTTGTCAGATGCTTGTTCACTTTCTTGAGAAGGATGGATTAAAGTGGAACATCTTTTACTTACGAGAGGCCTTTTTCAAGGAAACAATGGGGCTTTATTACTGGATTATGGACGGCTCTAATTCGCACACTGAAGGTATATGAGTTGCTAGATCCCACTTGCAGTGAATGTTTGTCATGCTTTAATGTAAAGCGCAGTGGGGATTTTGCTTATCAACTGTGGAGGGTTGCTTGGAACAAGAAGAGTTGCTCTTCTTTCCTGGTTGGTGTGACTCCACATATCTATCCTCAATGCCTTCAGCCTTGGCTATCTTCACTTGCCGCCCAAACTCTCACCCATTTCAAGAGCGTCATGTCTACCTGGATGAGCCTGTCAAAATTGGCCGCTCAGTGGCTCGATGTCGGCCAGCTCAGAATAATGCTACTTTTGACTGTAAAGTCTTGTCAAGAAACCATGCACTTGTCTGGTTTGACCACAAGACGGGAAAGGTAAGGAATTTTACATATCTTGATATATACAGATCTGAAATTATGTGACAGAATAGTACCTGTACTTAAATTAAATCCAAGTAGCTTTTTGTTTAGCTATTGGTATCTTGCTCAAGGTTTCAGAGCTAATGATCAATGTACAGTATTGTAAGCAAAATATTAAAAACTACATTGTCCTTATTTGTCCTTTATCCTTATAACTGATACATAGGCAGTGTTGGGAAGTGGTTTGTGAACGATAGCTACACTTAAGTCATTTGCCCCAACACTTAAGTCATTTGCCCCAGCACTTTTAAAGTACAATACTCTGTTTTGTGTTGTATGGTTCATCAGTCTCCAGTCCAGGGCTTAAGTTCTTATATACTATTTTAATAAGGTCTGATATTTTTGTCCCCTCCGTCAAAACTGTTCCTATTTGACTGGTTGATAGTAGTTTGGAACTGTATATTCTAGATTTTAAATAGAATGGTGCATATAATGTTGAAATGATTTCTTTCTTAGTGTATCAGGGGATGCACTACTTAAGAAAAATAGTGTAATATTCTGAAATCATAGTTGGGTACCAAGGCATTTTTGGCAAACAAATCAGTATTTTAGGAAAAGTTCTATATAGCTATTGTTTTCCTAGTGCCACAAAGCATAAGAGACTGGTTTTAAAGCAATATGTCAGTATTTGGTTTGTGTTACATTTGGTTTTTATGGATTTTGACAATTGAGCTTCGGCAGCAGGCAAGGTGATTTTGAGCAACTTGACACATAAATATGGCTAGAGCTGCTCTAGTTAAGGTGTGTTTAATAACTGTTGAATGGCAGCTATTATACTGTATCAAGTAAGAGAACTAAACTTTTTTTTAAAAAAAATCACATCTTATATTTTTTGCAAATAGGATTTAGTTGGTCTACTAATAAAAATAATTGTTTTAAGCTTTTAGCGACTTTGTAGTACTTGCTTATTCCAAATAGGGACTTAGAACCTAAAACCTGTGTTTCCTTTGAAGAAAACAGTTCAGATTTGAAATAAAGCTTAGACAAAATTGGTCTGAGTAAGTAGTTCTGAAAGTGATAATTCAAAGCATTCATCATTTTTTTCTTCTCCACACACATACAGTGTATATTTTTTTCTGGTAATTATTTTAATAGTAATTGCTGTGTTAACAAAACTACCACCTGATTTCTTAATTTGACACAGTTTGACCATGATAAGACTGTTTGTTCTAAGGCTTACTATATGTTGTGTAATATGCAGGGACAAGTTGAAGGACAGGTTTCATGAAATGTAATGTGAGTTTTATGTAATTTTGTGTGTATAAATTTTGTAAGAACATTGTAGAATGGCAAATATGGAAAGGGGCATTAACTAGTCCATTTCAGAATGCAAAATGTGACTCAGTTCTTGATGGAAGTATATATTCTTTCATCCTGTAAACCACAGGGCTGAGTTAGCCTAAAATATTTATTTATATTTACGGTATATCCCACTCTGTACACAAAGTCTCAGGATGGGTTACAGTAAAAACAAAAGTTAAAAAGATATCATTAAAAAAAAAGTACCTGAAAGGAAAGAAAACTGTCCCATTAATCAAAGGCCAAGGTAGAGAGATTCGTCTTCACTCATCTTCTGAATGCATATAGTGATGGTGCTTGAGGCATCTCAGAGGGGAAGTTATTCCCTTTCATGGGTGCCCACTCCTTGAACTGCTGAAGGTGGTGGGACAACCAAGAAGGCCTCATTGGCAGATCTTAAAGGATGGACAGGTCTATATGAGAGGAGATGTTCCTTTAGATACCTGGTGCCCCATCATCTATGGCTGTATAGATTAATGTTAAGACCTTGAATTAGGTTTGGTAGCAAAATAGGCAGCCAATGCAGTTCTTTTAGTGCTGGTGTGATGTGTGTTTGGCCAGCAATACCAGTCAGCTGCAGCTTCCAAACCATCTTCAATGGCAGCCCCATGAAGAGTGTGCTACAGTAGTCTAGCCTTGAAGTTATCTGGGCATGGATTGCTATGGCCAGGTCATCTCAGTTCAGAAAGGCAGTAGCTGGCAAACTTCAAATGTTAGCTCAGAGATTGTGCAGGCATGAAAATAGCATGGTGTTTTGTCAATTTCTCCTTAAAATTAGAGTATAATTTTATAAATCAGGTCTTGGGAAAGGACCTACTTTCATAGTAGTGAAATGTCAAATCTGAAATAGAAGTTTGAATGTAGAACTGATAGCTTTAAAGTTTTAGCTAGAACATTTTAAAAGGATGTGTGACTATATTGTTATGATTGTTTGAACTTAATGCCTCAACGCTGGAATTATTGGTAAAGACCATTATTATTGTGTTGCTTAAAGAAGGTACTTGACCAGCTCAGAGTGGCTACTACAGTCTTACTGCAAAACACTGAGAACATATTGCTTACTTGCTTTAGTTACCTGAGACTTTGCTTTTTGTTCTGCACCAACGCAGATTCTGTCACTGCAAATTCCCTTGCTTCTTCTGTCTCAGGTATCCATTTTAACCTGTAGTAAACAGGTGGGATAGAGCTATATATGTATTTTTTTGTCATTATGTCCTGTTTAACATAGCACAACACCATAAACATTATCTTTGATCTACTAGGATGCACAAAGGATGAACCGTTGTATGCCATCAAACAGAGTTAGTTAGCTGGAGTCACCTAGCTAGTTAAAGTTTTCAGGCAAATAAGTACTGATTGTTCAGGCTAAAGGAAAAGACTTGAAAGTTCTTTCTGTGTCATCTGGATAACATAAGGTAACTGGGTTCTATCACTCAAGATCCCCTTTTCAAGCCCAATAATGCATTGCACTGTATGATTTTCCTGTACAGGACAAGTGAATTCATGATTTTTATACTTGGGCTTTGTGCTTTTGTTTCTACTTGTTTTAGTTTTTTAAAAAAATTATGTCCATATATGACACCTTGGAATAGAAGAACATCTTTACTTGGTGCTGAAAAGCCCACTTCCTAATCAGCTGTGCTCATATAGTGGATTGTGAAAAATAAGCAATTTTTGACTTGTTTGCAGCGTATGAGGCTTTCAGAAAGGTTTTTCAGATAAACCCCAGATCTTTAAATGGAAGGCTATGAATTTCTTGCTGTTCTTTGTAGATGATAAAACTAGTGTGAGTTCTGCAGCATGAGAGAAAACATACTCAAAATACATCTTCAGAGTGACTCTTGTAGCTCATCTTTTATTGTACAGTACTAGAAAGCTCATTAGAAAGTGGAATAACAAAGGAAGTTAGGGGAGATTCAATGCAAGATGCATGTAGTGCAGGTGACATAGCCATCTGTCACTACTGTGCTTGTGTTGATCCTGTAATATAGTAAGAATCGTCAATTGTCACTTTACGAATACTTGGTTCTGTGTCTAAATTTGATGTTAAAACCTATGAAAGGCAAAACCACTCTATGATAGAATGACTTTAAAGCTGGATTTGTTTTAATGATGAACCAATCTGAAATAAACTATTGAAGAACTTTTAAAATAATATTTAATTTTTAAAAATTGTTTAAATACAGCTATAGATACATAAGATTAATGTTAACAGAACACATTTACAACAGTATTAACAAAAACTTTCAAACATAACCCAAATCAGAAGTATGATATATAATTAATTTATCATTATTGAAAACAAAATTTATCAGAGTAATGATAGAACATGAGATTGTAGAAGTAATAAAAGTCTGGGCATAATGGAACTGAATCTAAGCATGGTTGTCGCATGCTATAATAGTCTAGGTCTAAGAAAAACTTCTTAAGCTGTGTGCACACTTAACTTTTAATCAAATTTCAGCCCATCTCCATAATGAAAGGATACATCATCAAAATGATTAGTGTCATTTCCTTTCGACATGATTTTACCCAAATCATGGGTAAAATGATTTTTTACCCTGTGGGTTTTCATAGAGTGTTTTTCTACTGCAGCCCTTAGATCTGGATCTAAGAAGATCCGGATCT
>MTQE01001058.1:13278868-13292413 GCA_014337955.1 Aspidoscelis marmoratus
AGTTATAGCAGAGAGATCTTCCTCCCACGGAGTTTACTCTCAACTGATTCTTGAAGATGATCTTTGAAGACAATCTGGAGAGTACAGCTAGTGAAGAATGCTGCAACTAGGGTAGTGTGAAAGCTCAGTGAAAAGTTGCATGGCCTTGACAACTAATAGTATACTGGCCCCAGTTCAGTCTGTTGGTTTTAAGATAAAAAGCTTCAAATTGCTCTGGATGTGGATACCTGAAAGGTCATGGTATCCCGCAGTACCCACACTGGAATCGGTGGTCAGGCCTTTTTGCATTTGCCTTCCAGGTACGGTTCCAGATGCTCCTCTGGAGGCCCACCCACACACAGCACCATTGTGCAGAGTGTTCTGGAGCTTGCTCTAGCTGCCCTGGTCTTTGCTAGATGTGAACAAGTAAAATCTTGTCCACAACCTGACTGGAAGCAGCTAGTGAACCACATCGACCTTTGGGTGCAAAACTGTGAGTGGGTGGGGCATCTGTAGCTGTGGCTGCACAGTTGTGCATCATAGCAATGTCTAGACACAAGCTGGGTATTGCCGCTGCTGTTGCCATAGCAATCTGGCCTGCCTGGGGCAGGTCATCCACATTTTGAATGATGGTGGTTTGGTTAGGGACTGTACCAGTGTTTGAGCTCCCTCTGTGCCTGATCCTCACCTCAGTGGAATGCCACTGAGGAAAGTGTGAACAGCCCTATCATATTAAGCAGGCTTGCTGATAGTTCTGTCTGCCTAAGATATTTGGGGGGGGGGCGGCAGGTGCTCATCTCTAAACTTTCTCCTTTGTAGTACCAAACTTGTTGAATACACTTCTGTCTGATATAAGGCAAGCCTCCTCCCTTTTCGGCTTTCCTGGCATTTTGCTCTGAACAGCACCTTTGCATTTTTAATTTATGTATTTTGATTTTGCATTTGGAAAGCTTTATATTTAAAGGGAGTGTTTTAAACTTGTAATCTACCCCGATAATCTTGACAATGGTATGGTGGGATATAAATATGAATAAAATATTTGTGCTGTTTTAATGCACGGTACGGTTTATTAAGGAACAATCTTTTGTAGGTTTAATGTTGTTGTAACCTGTTTGAAAATTTGAAGTAACTGAAGTTTTAACACTTTCCTGATTTTTAGTAAATATATCCAGAAATGTATGTTGTATGTGCTACTTAATCTTTTGTTGTTTTAGAAGAGTCTGAGTAATGTCCATAATATTTATACCTGAAGACCCCCCCTTTAGTAGTTGTATCAACTGAAAACTATATAAAACTATGTAAAATTTTTGAGTTAAAAAACAAATCAAAGTTTTGCATCGAAGATCTACTTTCTTCAAAGCTTACTGAAGAGGTGGTAGCAGCTACCAGCCTAGATGGCTTTTAGGGTTAGACGAATTTATGGACAATCGCTGTATCAGTGGCTGCTAGAGTAGATGCATAAGTACATCTTTCAGGCAGGGGGGACAAGCAGGATGCTTCTAAGACCATTTGCTGGGATTTGAGAACAAGAGAAAGTTTGTCCTTGTCTCTGCTTGAGATGCCCATGGGCAGTTGGTAGGCCATTGTGTACAACGGGATGTTGGACTAGATGGGCTGTGGCCTGATCCAGCAGGGCTCCTCTTACGTTCTGATGTTCTTAAGAGCCATAGCAACACTATTATTATGAACACTGAGATACTGGCTTTTTATAACTTTAGATTTCTAGCTGAGTGTTCTTGAGCACCTTTGGCTGAAATGCACAAGTGGTTAAGCAATGTAATGTCAAATTACAGCTCAGCCATTCTGACTGAGCATTGTAATTGTATCTTCTAAGGCCCTCCATTTTAGTAACAAGTCACAGTTTGCCCCTAAACCAGAATAGACACTATGAATGAAATTGTGGTTTACAACTCCTGTTTATGAGTTAACTACTTTGCACATACCATTTTTTCCTGGTTCAAATATGAAACCAAATATTTATTTCGCTGTTAAATTGGAAGTCTGGTAGGGAATTGGATCATAACAGGTTTACAGTGACCGTAAAGTACTCTTTAGTAACGTTAACAAGTTTAATAAAATATGTCACCAGGTATCCAGAACACATAGGAAGCTATTAAAAAAGGGAGAGGAACTTAGGGCACTCTAAATGTACTGTTGAACTGTAAATTTTCACCGCTTACAGACAGTGTGGTCCTGAATAGGAAGAACTCTAGTTCAACTTTTTTGGCCCTGTTTAAAAATTAGCCTTAAAGTGTTTTATTGTACAGTATTAAATATTTTAGGCAGTGATATTTGTTCCATATGGTCATTCCTTGTGTAACCCGGTTGTAAATGTGGTTTCCCTTACGTGTAAACTTGCAACTATTCAAATAGCCTCTTCAGTACTATTGACTTGAATTGATAGTTCCTCCACTGTTCCCCTAAACTCCAGTTTTCATTAGTTGGCAAGTCTTTTGCACTACATGGTGATTTATAGGAACCAGCCTGGAGTGTTGCTTTAATGACTGTTTTTGTCATTAAAATTTTTGAGGACCTGAACAATTGTCATAAAAATTAATTTTAAGCACTTTAGAAAGGTTGTTTAGCTTTTGGGCAACCTTGATATGCTTTGCTTGGCTTTAATGAATGAAAAATTAGGATTGATTTCAGTGAATAAAAAACTGCTCTGTTTTTCTCCTGCCTGAATTAGCCCCAGGCGCTGAGATTCAGATACGTTTCCTGTTGAACTTTTCTGAACTATTGACTCACTATGGGTGCAGCATCTTTTTCGAATGGCAAAATATTTTTCAGTCACTCCCAAATAATTAAACATGAACATCTGCGGAGTTATTCTTATTTTGATGTGCAGCAACAATGCTTTGCAAAGAGTACGGTCTGAATGAAAATTGTGTGGTAAACAGTGCTGTTGAAATGGTACAATTCACTGACTGACCATTCAGTATAATTCTATTTCTCTTTAATGAGAAGTTAATTCAGCAGGCTTAGTTCACTTAGGAGTGCAACTCTGCAGTAATTTTATATTCCAATCTTTCATTACTGTAAGCATTAGGTATAAATTATATAAGTAGTACAAATTTAAAAATATAGCAATATATTCTAAAGACAGATATTTCAACCAGCCCATTCCATTTTGTACAAGAAATACGTAACAAAAACGAGTTTAAACCGCCAAGCATACAAAGGAATTAAAACATAAAAAGTCCTGGAAAGAGCAAAAAATTATTATCTTGAGTCTGGAAATGGAACAACAAGAATGTCAGGAACTTTCTAGGGAGATCATTCTGGTTACTACTAGAAAGGCATTTTCCTAGCCCCCCTGTGAAGGTTTGTTTTAAGGGAAGAGAGAAAGAAATGATACTGCTTACGTATTTAATGTAAATGAACTTGTCATATGTAAGATGTGATCCCTCAACACCTAAGCACCGATTTTAGCTAAAGGTTTTAATGCATGCTTAATCTGTTTTAAGTAATACAGTAGATTGAAAAGTGCTTAAGCTTTTCAGGTTATGCTTATAGTCTGTTTGCATTACTTTTTGAAGTCTGTTGTCAACACTTTCTAACTAAGGTTAAAAAAGGTTTTATGATTTCTAATTACAGTTGGCCATCGTTGTTGCTACTGTAAGAGCATTTCATTACGAAGAAGTAAGGATTCTGCATTGTTCGGGGGGAGAACAGGCATGTTGGGTTGTTGGGTTGTTCTTAGGAGTACTAGCATCATGTCTGCAGTAAGCCCTGATTGATGAATTTGTATCCTGGTGATTTAAATAATATTTTGAAAAGATGGCACTTGGAATAATTTGGGAATTGGAGAAAGATTTGCTAGGGAAACTGATCGTGTATTACTGTTACTTTTCTAAGATACACTTCAACCTTCATGAAGAAATCCAGTATCCACAATAAATTAAATAAGCTAGAGAGTGATAGTTGAAATGGATGAAAGAGGAAGAAAACCAAATTTACCTTTCTAATAAGATCTAAAAACAAAGATAATCTAATAAAACTGAAGTTTGGTTTGCAAATACAGATTGTAAGCAAACTGTGGTAGAATAGTTGACTTGCTGTCAATATTTTTTGGAACAAAAGAAGAAAGCAAGTAATACTTTTGGTTTAGTGGGAAGTAGTAGATAATAAAAATACTGGAAGAATGTAGTATTTTAAAAAGTGTATATTGGAGCAGCTCAGCATAAAGCTACTTATTTTAAGAAGACTAGGGATGGCATTATCAGATTATGTACTGGCTGAGCTATGTAAAGCACAAACAAATGAGGTGCTACAGTGTATATTTGGAATCTAAGGGTACATAGCAAACTTATATACCTGAGAACTGAATAAGAATAAAGGTTTATTTTTTGTTCCTTAAATATAATTTTTCTAGACCTACTTTTTCCTACCCTACTTTATATGTCTTTATATTCTCTAGTTCTTAAATTTAGAGTTATAATGCAGCTAGGTGAATCCAAGCAGAGGTTTCACATATGAAATTGTTGTAGCTTGACTAGGTAAAATATTATTTTAATGGCTGGCATACATGCGATGCTGTTGTTGATGCTACTTGCTAATTGCATTTTGATGAACCTCTATAGCAGGACTGTTTTTTTTAACCATCCAGCAGTTCCCTAAATTAAGAACTAAAAATGAAGGCTTAGTTCCTAGAGTTGCATTCTCCACTGTGTGATTAGTCTATTTATAGTAAAACTGTGAAGAAATGGGGTAGCAGAGAGTTATTTTTAAGAGAAGTACTGTACTGTACTGTGCATTGAAGAAGTTAATTGGTGCATTTGTGTTCTCAAGGTTATTCCTTAAATACAGATTATAGAATAAATGGAATATTACAGAATACTGTTTAAAAATCTACTTGAAATTTCTGTAGTTAGCCTAGATAAAAGCACCTAGAAGATTGCTTTAATTTTGAAATTTGTCAGTGCTCTATGCAGGATATTTGACTAAGAAATTAAATTGGTTGACGTTAGATTTGTGTTCTTAGATAGAATTAACCTAGTTCTGATACTAGCTGCAGACCAGGAGCACAGTACAGATTTATGTCCCTGTTCATCATTTGCAAGAGCAAAAGAATTTGAGAGTCATGTTTCAAAAGCCAGTTCTGGAGGGAGGTATTATTATGGGCTTTCTGTTAAGTGGAGGTAGATCAGGAAATCTGGAAGGCTGGACAAATAAAACAAAACAGAGAATATATATTTGTGCTTTAAAAATGCAGGGAAGTGAAAGAATTGTATGTTATTTGTTTGCTAATGATTGATGCATTAAGCTCCAGGTACTAGCCGTATGCATGAGTGCAATTTTTGGGATTAGATTTGAATAGGATACTCAAGTTAAATTCAATTCAAATGTTTAAAGTTTGAATTTAATCAAATTAAGCAAATTTGAATCTATTTTTAATTCAAATTTGCACTTATGAATGTTGACATTTTTAGATGCCCATATGCATCTTCCCTGGTTCCATGCTTGTACATGCCCATATGCATCCCGTAGTTATCCCCTATGCAACCCATATAAATGTGTACGGATGCGGGAAAGATGTGGATCTTCAAGCACGCATCGCACACGGACCCGTACACATACAAATGTCCAGATAGTTCGAACAAATAGATCCAAAATTTGAAATTTGAATCAAATCTTTAAATTCAAATGTAAGGACATTTGATTCAATTCAAATGTCAAAATTCGCTCGATTCAAACATCTGTGCACATCCCTACCAGGTACTGGAAGAGATGATCCACTTTTAAAGAGCAGTTTGGGAGCACCTGTTTCTTGAGGTTAATAGCCAGGATAGTTGGCTCTTAAAATGCTTGCACAGAAAGCAGATTTAACAGGTCAGAGTAGAAGATTGGGCTGAGAAGCTTGAATGAGCTGGTTTCCAACATCTACTTTGCAATAAAAGCCACTTAAAAGAGAGATGGATGACGGAAGGATTGTCAGAGAAAGGGCAGCCCTAGCATTGAGACTTCTGTGGAGAGAGAAACTGAAAGAGTGCTGATTGTAAATCACCCTCTACAGCAATTCTATAAGGGTGACTCTTCATTTGTGTGCCTAAATAGTAGACATGTTTCCTAGAATCAAACTAACCTTGAGCTAATGTAATATTTGAATGGGTCTATAGAAACCCCACAAAATCTGATTAATCAGTGCTTTTACATAACCGCTTTGTAGTACAGAAAGAGTAATAAGACTTTATATCCTGCCATTCACCAAAATGTTCCAGAGCAGGTCACAATAGTAAAAAATAAAATATTAAAATATATTTAAAATATAACCCTCCCTTCCTGGCAGGACAGTGCCCAGAGGGAGCTAAACATTAGAGGCTGGGTGAAGAGATATGCTTCATCTAGGTGCAGAAAACCATATAATGTGGTGCCTGGCACACAGAGGAAGGTTGTTCTGGGGTCTGGGAGCCACCACAGAAAAAGCCCTTTTGTGGGTCCCTGTCTTTTGCAAGCTTAGAGAGGAGGAACTACAAGAAGGACCTCTCCTTGAGATCAATACACAATCAGGTCTAGAATTATTAGATTTTATTTTGAAAGGGAAAGCAAAGGAAAATTTTCCTTTTCTGTTGTGAGGTACAGTACCTTGTTCCTATACTTTGACTATTACTTGGAGACAAGTCTTAAAGTCCAATTCCCCCAGATCCTTACAGTATCAAAGGTCAACACCCCTTAAAATCTTTTATTTGTATTGGGCCTGTCCTGATATAGGATAGAACCAATATGCAAGCTGTAATTAAAGGCTAGAGCCAATGGCATGGTGTTGGCTAGCTCAGACATTATTAGTCTGTGATTATTATCCATTCTATGTCTGTGAACTTATGACAGTAGTGAATGCAGCCGAGCAAATTTGGGCATGTATATAAACATGATTATGTCTTTTCTGCCTATTAAGTCATCAGTCTGATGACTGGGCAAGAATGATCAAAGAGAATGTTCTGAAGAAATTCAGTGTGTAGCCCTCAAGATATTGCTGAACTTCAGCTGATGACAGCTTCAACTAACACAGCCAATGGAAAGGTATGATGGGAAGTATAATTTAGAAACATTGAATGTTCTAGGTTAAATATGCTTAGCCAATTGTTTTCTTTTTGTTTCTGTTGCCAAATTAATGGGATCTTTCCCCACTGACAGTTTACTTGGTGTACTGTCCTGACCTCTGAATGGAGAGCTAGTAGGCATCCCTAGTAGGGATGTGCTAAACCAGGTTCTAGAAGAACTGATTTGATGTAAATATACCCTTTTCACAAAATTTGCTATTGGACTGAATTTGATTTAAAGGCTGGGGTTTGATCCATTTGTGAGCTGAATGTAGGGGGTGGCGGGCTCACTGAACCAGTTCAGCCTTAAGGATCCTCCTTGTGCAGCAGCCTTCTTCTTTCTTGGTTGATAGGAGTGCTACTGGGAAAAATATACCACTGAAGAAAGCAAAGCAGAATTATTCATTCACAAATCACACACAACACATTCAGAGGACTAGCTGCTATGAGTACCAACAGTAACCAAAGAACTAATATTCATACTGATGCTGCTGTTTAGCCTGGTGGTGAAACATCTGCAGAAAGAAGATTAAGACAGTTAAGATGTGACATTGGTTTGCCTTGGGGTTGACTAGCCTGCCTGACAATTACATTGATTTGAATGGAGAACAGGCCCCTCAGTGCAAGGTGGTGGAGGAAAGGAACATGCATTGAAAGCCACCAGAGAAAAGGTTTACATGTGGCAGTTCCAGAACATTCATGACTCAAACCTGGACCTCACAGATGCCATGCAGACAGGAGTTCTGAAACTCAGGAAGTTTGGTAGGAAGAAGAATGTTTCTGAAGAGGATGTTATAGATGGATGTCATGCTATTCTGCCTGGACACTACAGAAGGCTCTGGCCTCTGGAAAAAAATGTATGCCCAAAAAGTTGTGTGCAAAGTTGTGAACACTGTGCAGGGAAGGGTACAGACAAGCTCACACCAAAAAGGAACTCAATCTCTTTGTCATCAAGTAGCCTGACCATGTGTAAACGTGCAGAAGTGACCCAGTCTGCTTCATAGTCCACTTAAACATTGTCAAAAGTCAATGAAACCATGCAAAAGTCACACACAGAGCACAGACCAACTGAAGATTTTCCTCACTGTAGAATACAAGTGGGAAAACAGCTCTAGGGGAACATAGTTTGGGGTCCCAGCAAACTGCAGGTTGCCCTTTCATCTCTTGAGTTTTAGACTAATGACCCATTCTTCTCGAGTCCATTGACTTGTAGTGATAAGCCAGTTCAATATAATGTGGATTATCTGTATGCATATCAATGGAGCTTTCCTTTTCTACATTGCATCAAGAGATCAATCCCAATTCAGGTCATTTGAGATTTTGATAAGAAACTGAATTAATGGGGACAGGTGGAGGCAGGTAACAATTTCTGAATTATGTGAAAGCAGAACTATGTAAATCAAGATACGATATTACATGTCTATCCTGCCCTATACCCTGAGGTTTCAGGGTAGGTGGCAAAAATTAAAGTACATAAAAGCAGAATTAAAAATAGATAAGAGCAGTACACTACACAGAGGGGGAAGATTAGTGTCTCCCTAGCCAAAGGCCTGGATTTGGCTAAAGAATTAAGTAATGCTCATAATTTACAAAAATGATGAAGGCTGTAGGCTAAGGCCAAACACAGTACAGAATAGTTTGTTTTGAAGGATACAGAACTCTGAAGGCAAGTATCTAGATCTTGGAGAGAAAGTGTAAGCATAAGGAAATTGAGGATGAATGATAGGGGCAAAACTTGGAATAAATGAAGTTGTCAACACTTTCTATTACCATATACACCTTAAACCTTATTCTGGTGCTATGATTACCTGTAACTAGGGGTGTTTTTCCACTAGCACTAAGTACCATTGAAGGACCCATTAAGGACCAATTAGGCTCAGAGCAGGATGACCCCATTTCCATTACAAACCCCATTAGACCCTCATTAGTTTCCACCACAGCCAGGGAAATCTGGATCATATGGGTCCTTCAGCACCTATAATCTGGAGTTCCCTGGACCCTATTAAAGGGATCTACAATGGGGTCTTCAGCCATCAAATCTGGATTATAGGAAGTCTGTTTCCACTATAATTGGATTGGGCAATGGGGTCTAGAGGAGGCTTGGGGGGGCACCCATGGGGGGCACCTCAAACTCAAAACTTCAAAGTCCTTTTGAAGTTCCTCTGAAGTTGCCTCTGGAGATTAGCCCAGGCTCCGAAAATAACCCCTTGTGAGAGCAATGCCGCTGTCAAAGGCTCCGGAGGATCTTCGAAGTTAGAGGCAGATCACTCTGGAGATTCTACGGAGCTGCTCCGGAGGATCATTGAAGATTCTACGGAGCATCTACGGAGATTGCACCCCCTGTCCCCTCAAACACCTGGGGTGTCAGTTGGAGCCCTTGTGGGTATATCCGGATTTTCACATGGGTGCTCTGGCGTTTCCACAGCAGGCAGGCTAGCACCCATTGCTTTTGAGTCCTAGACCACCCATGGAAACACATTGGGTACTTCCCTTAATCTGGATCTACTATATCCGGATTAAGGGAAGTACCCATTCTTTAGATCTGGATCTTCTTAGATCTGGATTAAAGGAGCGCAGTGGAAAAACACCCCAGAATCACCCACACCCTTTAGTATGCAGCAATTAGGATTCCTAAACTTGTTTTTCTTGCCCAGCCTACCTGTTCGTCCTTAATGCACTATGCCTGGTCCTGTTGCTCTTTAAATATGGATGATAAGATTTGTTTGGAAAGTTGTGCAGAGTTTGTGCTTGTGGGTCTGTTCACTGGAACACAGAAGCATTTCTTCTTTTTTTTAACATGTATTTATTTGTATTTTTTATCTTAATTTACATTTATATCCTACCCTATACCCGAAGGTCTCAGGGCAGGTAACAACTTTTAAAATCCAGCATATCAAAAAACTATATCAAAACAATAAGAACCATCACAACATTTAAAAACCAACATGTTAAAAACAGCACAATATCAGTTAAAACAGTAGTATTTTCAGTGGGTGAAACATAACCAACATGTAGCCAAAGGCTTGAGCAAAGAGGTACATCTTCACCACCTTCCTTAACATAAACAGAGGAGCAGCCTGGCACAGCTCAAGGGGGACACTATTCCATAGCCTGGGGGCCACCACTGAGAAGGACCTCCCCCGGGTCCCACCAACCTAGCTGCTGAAGGTAGTGGGGCAACCAGGAGGGGAGTACACCTTTATATATAGTCAGCAAGTCACCAAATAATAATGCTAATTGAAAGGAAATGATGGAAAACATAATATACTCAAGTTTCTTTTTTGTTGTGGCAGAGTAAAGTGCTTCATTGTGAGATCATTTATATTAGATCAAGAACTGGAATTTTGGACAATGACAAGGCCAAATTGTGAACATTTTAAAAAAGCACTTCACTGTGTGGACACTTCAATTATTTTCTTTGGATGCTATAAAATTGTAGAGACATTATTGGTATTAATGGATGTAGTCTTGTCAGTGACTGTGTAGTCCTGACAATCTTGAAACAACACATCATAGAATTTAATCATTTCAGGGCTTAGCACCCATCTATCTTAAGGACTGTTTCTTCCAACCATATAAGGACCCACCCATGAGGATTTCAGAGCAAGATTTCTTGTAGGTCTCTGACTCAGATCTAAGAAAATTATCTGGACCAAGAAGACAGCCATTTCAACTATGGCTCCTGTATTGTGGAATACGGTACTAACTGGACTTATGAATGACAGTCGTTACTGCAATTAAGATCACCTCTTCTGGTTGGATTTCGTTCCTTTGTTTCATTCTTAATTTATATCTGTGGGTTTCCTCTCTTTTGATGTTCTGATTGATTTTTGTTAGTTATCTTGAGTTTTTATATAGTAGGTGAAATATAGATATACAGATTACAAAAAATGTAATAGGAAACTTTGATCAGCCCCTTGGGAACTCTCATGTGGAGTTCCTCAAGGATCAGTTCTGTTGGCTGAAGTCATCAGAAGGTTTGCAGTTAGGTGCTATCAGTATATTGAGAACACCCAACTGTGTCTCTCTATTACTTTTGAGTTAGGTGGGGTTATTGATTGCTGTTGATGAGAACCCCCTGCCAAATTCTACTGAATTCATTGTGCCTTGCTGTGGAAATTATTCATGAAGTTCCTAATGCTGTTCTGCAAACAACTCTGCTAAGATAAGGAACAAAACAAGAAGGGCTGTAGCTCTACCAAGAACGGTGAATAAAGTTCAAGGAAGAGAACATGATCTTCAGGCTGACCCAGCAGTGTTAAGACGGTCCACGATAAGGCTTATTAGCATACTAAGAAACCTGCCTTCACGTGGGGCAGCTAGCATGCTAATTCGGAAAGAGGAGGGTTATGAATCATGGTCTAATGCAGTGGACATGCGTAGTAGAGTTACGCAGGGATGACACAAATGTAACTAGTCACACTATAAACTATAATCATGTGTATAAATGTTTCTGTCAAAGTATATGAAGGTGGAGCAGATTTGAGAAATGTCTTCCAGTACTCCTTATTGCTAGCAATAAAGAGAGTTGCAACTCCTATCTTGGTGTGCTTCCTAGTGTACCATGCCAAGCACAAATCCAGAAATTGGGCTGGGGCATAATACTGGAGATAGTAATGTTGGAAACTGAATCTAGACAAGATGGGGATACTGTGTGTTACAGGATCTTGAATGAGGAAGTTAATGGGCACCTGATTCTTGATTGGATTGTTTTGCCCTTGAAAGAAAGGGTGTGTGATCTGGCAGTGCTTCTGGATTAATTGCTGTTGCATGAAGTTCAGGTAGCAGAAGTGGGCAGCATTTTTATTTTAATCTCTGATTAGTTTGGCAACTGCAGCCTTTCCTAAATTGGGACAACTTGGCTCTAGATTATTGTAAGGCTATTCTTGAAGATAGTCCAGAAGCTGGAACTGGTGCAGCATGCAGCAGCATGACTGTTTTTGTGGTTTCTGTCTGGCTATATATCACACTGGTTTTGGAGGAACCAGTTCACCACTAAGATGTATTCAAAGTGCTGATATTGGCATATATGGACTTTGAATATCTGAAGGAGTGCTACCTCCTCTGTGGTGACTCCCAGCTTTGGAATAGCTTTCCAGTGGAGATATGCTGGGTTCCATCTTTATATGGTTTTAAGTGCCTGGTTAAAATGTTTCTCGTCACCTGAGGCATTGATTCATACTTTCCTTTGAAGATAGTCCTGACGGGCTGGGAAAGAGGTAGGTTGGTTGAGTGGGTTACATTTTAAATATATATTAGTATTTTGTGTTTATTGTATGTTGTGATCCACCCTGGGACCTTCAGGTGAGGAGCAGGATACAAATGTTATAAAAATAATAAATATCTAATAGAATGGAATTATTAAGTGGTTACCTGATGCTTAAGCAATAATATTTGCTGGAATAGATTCTACAAGTGTGATTGCACAAAGGCAATAATTAAATTGAGTTTTAATGCATATTTTGTTTCTCAAAACATTTAGGTGTGGCAGTGTATGTGATTTACTCCTGTCAGCTTTATGTGGCAACCTTTTGTTCTGCTTCATGTATTGATTTAAAGCATGCTTCTGGTAGGAGAGATTACCTCCTAGAGCTTATGTGGTAGGCAGAAAATATTATTTTTTGTTATCGGTAAAAAGTTTTTTTTTAAATGAAAAACTGAAGTATCTCATTAGGGTTTTTTTTTTACTTCAGTTGGAATGTTCAGATGTTAAAATACAGGAGGCAAAGGTGCTAGGAAGTATTTTTATAGCAGGGAGGTTTCACAGGTTGAACATGTATGAAGAAATATACAAATACATAAGTCTAAATGCAAAAGTGTGCATGCCCAATAATTTAGCCACAGATCAGTTTTTAATGTTTATCACTAATCTAGATTAGATTATAGAATATAGTTGCCCCACATAAATGTGGTTTGTGTAACATAGCTTGCCTTGTATTTGTACAGCTTGGTTTTAAATCGTATTTAGCATTACACAGTGGTTTGTGAAAGTGAAACCATAGCAATGTAAAAAAAAGGGATAACTGTATACTATGGATGTGTACAGATATTTGAAATATTTGTTATTTGGACGAATTTGGACATTCGTATATGAATCAAATATCCGGACATTCAGATTTCCGAATTTGAATGAATATGAATATTATGAGTTTTGCATACAAATAATTTGGACATTCATATCTGTATGGATACATGTGTATCTCGTATGTACCCATACTCATCTCATATGCATCCATATGGGATGAAAACGGGATGCGTATGGGTACGTTCAAAATGCTTATGTACCTGTAGAGAAATGAATGTCCAGAAATTCCTTTTTTCGTTATTTGGATACATTCAAATTTTTGAATATTTGATTCATTACGAATCAAATTCAAAAACTGCATTCATGCACACCCCTGCTGTATACTGCTGTTTCTTAAAAGGTTAGCAACTAATGTCCTTTGAATATGATGAGCATTCATATGTCAAAAAGGAAAAAAAAACCAATATAGATAATACTGTTTTCAAGTAATTTTGATACCAA
>MTQE01001058.1:13308659-13346152 GCA_014337955.1 Aspidoscelis marmoratus
AAGGCGTTCCTTTAGATATTTTGGGTCCGAATCATTTAGGCCCTTGTAAGTCAGAGTTAACACCTTGAATTGGGCTCAATAGTGAATTGGCAGCCAGTGCAACTCTTTTAAGACTGACGGGATGTGCATCCAGCTATTCCGGTCAGCACTCTGGTGGCTGCATTTTGCACTACCTGCAACTTCCAAACTGTCTTCAAGGGTAGCCCCATGCATTACAGTAGTCCAGTCTAGAGGTTACCAGAGCATGGGTAACTGTGGCCAATTTGTCTCTGTCCAAAAAAGGCTTCAGCTGATGCATCAGCTGTAGTTGGAAGTAGGCGCTCCAGGCCACGATCTCCAACTTGGCTTCAAGCGTTAGCGTGGAGTCAGGAGTACCCCCAAATTTCGCACCTGTCCCTTCCAGGGCATTGCAACGCCATCAAGGAAAGGGTGTCTGCCAACTACATGGATCCGAGACCCTGTGACACACAGCACCTCTGTCTTGTCTGGATTCAGTTTCAATTTATTGGCCATCATCTAGCCCATTACTGCCTCCAGACACCTGTCAAGCACTTCAGCCACCTCTCTTGATTCAGATGGCACATAGAGTTAGAGCTAGGTATCATCTGTTTGTATTCCAATTTTACTTTGGACCAAGATTGTGTCTTTGGATAAGGGAAAAAAAATATGTTGGAATACTCAGCATAAGTGGAGTTCATGTTAGATGAAGGAATCTATCAAGATTACTTGTAGAGTCCCATTAGAAGTACTTAAGTGTTAAGATTTATTTATATATTTATTTGCATTTTTATCCTGCCCTATACCCAAAGGTCTCAGGGTGGGTTACAACATATAAAATGAACACATTAAAACCAATACCATATTAAACACATTAAAACCTTGGTGGTGTCTGAATGTGAGGAGGAAAAGGCGGGCATCACACTTAACCAAAGACCCAGTGTAAAGAGGTGCGTTTTCACAGCTTGTCCAAACACATAGAGTGAAGGTGCCTGACTGCTAACTGACTAACTGTAAACGTAAAATAACCACTTTCCCTTTTATCTTTAGATTATTGATCAAAGTATTGGGGTATGATAGAATGTTCCAAAATTCTCATCAGCATTTCCATTTTTCCCCCCTTAATGGATGAAGGGTGAGGAAGATCTCAAAATATTGGATAAATCCTTGCCTGGGCTTTTCTTGATGAAACAGCAGGAATCAAGGCTTTAAATGGACTTGGCTGGTTTCTTCTTCCCATCCTTCATGACACAGAAAATATCTCAATGGGGAACTTACTTCCTTTTAGTTCACTTTCCTTTGTTCTTCAGTTCACTTATTGCAGTTGATGTTTATTTCCTTTTGATTGGTTGGCTTTTGTTTTAGAGCTTATTGGTGTGGTGTGGTGCTGTTTGTCAGGGGTTGGCCTAAAATGTCTGTCGGGTCCTAAGTATGCCAGGGTGCTATTTTGGCACAGAAGGTAAGATAGTTATTCACAATTGCATGTCCAGATGTTGCAGTCCAATTTCATAAGGGAGATGTTCCAGCCTCTTGATCATTCTGGTTGCCCTTTTCTGCACTTTTTCCAGTTCCACAATATCCTTTTTGAGATATGGTGACCAGAATTGTACATAATATTTCAAATGTGCCCTCACCATAGATTTATAAAGAGGCAAAATGACATTTGCTGACTGATTTTCTTTTCCCTTTCTAATTAACCCTAGTGTTGAATTTGCTTTTTTTCTATTACTGCTGTGCACTGGGTTGACACCTTCATCGAGTGGATTGTCAGAATCACAGGATCCCTTTCCTGTTCTGTTTTAGAATGCTCAGCCCCCATCAGTTTATAGTTATAATTGGGATTCTTTGCCCCAATGTTCATCACTTGCACTTACTAAGACTGAAGTCCATTTGTCACTTTGTTGCCTGCTCATGCAACATCAAGAGATCCCTTTGGATCTCTTTAAAGCTGCTTTCAGGTTTTGTTACCCTGAACCATTTAGTGTTGTCAGTAAACTTTGTAATCTCAGTACTTACCCCCATTTCTAGATCATTTATGAAGAAATTAAAAAGCATGGATCCTAATACTGAAGCTTGGAAAACCTCACTTCTTACCTCTTTCCACTCTGAATTGGCTATTTATGACTACTCCCTGTTTCTTGTTCTTTCACCACTTATCAGTACTCTTAGTCCAGAACTAAGATCATGGCATCAGATCCTATCACTTCCTGACAAACAGAGGAGGAAGAAATGAAAGTAGTGTCAGATTTTATTTCTTTGGGCTCAAAGATCATTGCAGATGGTTACCGAAGCTATGAAATTAATAGACACTTGTCTCTTGGGAAGAAAGCTATGGGAAATTTGGGTAGTATACTAAAAAGCAGAGACATTACCTTATCGACAAAGGTCTATATAGTCAAAGTTATAGTATTCTCAGTAGTAAGGTATGGCTGTGAGAGTTGGGCCATAAAAAAAACTGAGCACCAGTGCATTGATGCTTTTGAACTGTGGTACTGGAGAAGACTTTTGAGAGTCCCTTGGACTGAAAGGAGATCAAATCAGTCCATACTAAAGGCAAACAATGCTGACTATTGGAAGGACAAATACTGAAGTTGAAGCTCAGATACTTTGACCACATAGTGAATAGGCAGGACTTATTGGGAAAGACTGTGATCCTTGGGAAGACTGAAAGCAAAAGAAGAAAGGGATAACAGAGGATGTGATCAATAGGTAGTGCCATGGAAGCAACAGACATGGGCTTGAGCAGACTTCGCGAGATACTATTGTTGTTTTAATATATGTCTGATTTTAAATGTTGTTACCCACCCTGAGACCTTTGGGTATAGGGCAAGATAAAAACACAAATAATCAATAAAATAAATAAATAGTGGAGGACCCATGGGGTTTCAAAGAGTTGGGCATGATTGAATGTGGAAGAACAACAGTAATATAAAATATGTTTTTAAAAAATCATGCAGTTAACAGTTCTTACAAATAAATGGATGAAATTCAGTTTTGTTCAAAAAATAGTTAAAAAGTATGATCAACATAACTATTTCTTGAAGAAGATTAGCATACAGCAAAACAAAAATGGAGGTCATTGCTCTTGAAGTGCTGGGAAGTTGAGTTCCAGCTGAGGTTTGTACCCTTTGATTTGTTTATAGATTGAATGGAAATAAGAATACACCAATGTTTGATTCATTAATTCGTCCAGTGTTAAGTCTGCTAGTAGATGACCTAAAGGGACACTTCTGAAAACATACAAGGTTGCTTTTAAGTACTGTCCAACAATCTACTACAGTTAAATTCGCTACAGTTAAATTTTAGTGAATCCTTGGGGGACTCGGAACTCTAAACCTAAAAGACAAGAATTAGTTCTCATTAAATATCTGCAGAAAATACTGTGGATATCTTTAATCCTATTACTCTTAACCACATAACACTTGTTGAATGCAATAAGGGTTGAAAATGCTTAGTTACATCTTATAAAAACTGTACACTCCTACATGCACCTCCCCACATATTTGCATCTATATATCTGTATCTGTATTTATAACAAGGAGTGGTAAATGACATTCCATAGGGCTTTTCGTTTTATTAAAATTGAAACTAACTTGAAATATGGAGCTGTAGAACTGTAGCACTCTGAAATAAATGGTCTGTGACTCCCCCCCCCAAATAAGATGAGTTACACATTTACAATCCAGCTGCTTGCTTTTACATGATGGAACTTGACCTTGTTTCAGCATTTGCATTCTAAGGGCCAAATATTTACCCCAGCAGGGATGCAGTCTGATTGTATATTGCTGAAAGGAAGGAAATGCAGAACATGAATGGGGAAAGATCCACAAGGAAAAGGAAAAGAACTCTTACATTATGACAAATTTCTTGTGCAGATTTTGTTGAGATTGTTCTGTCAGTCTCACAGTTATGTTAGAAGAGGAGACTAATGCAGAGAATATGACAGAAATAGGTGTGGATAGCTTAGGGAAGTATTCAGTGTATGACATGGCCACTATTTTCCAGGCTTTGGTAACTTCCAGATTGGACTACATAGGGCTGTTCTTGAAGATGGTTTGGCAGCTGCAGTTGTTGCAGAATGCAGCTGCTAGATTGCTGGCCGGGACGACTGGCCAGATGCACATCACACTGTCTTAAAAGAGTTGCTTTGGCTGCCAATTTGCTACCGAGCCCAATTCATTTAAGGACTTATAAGACCCTAAATGACTTGGGCCCCAAATATTTAAAGGAACACTTTCTTCCATATTGACCTGCCCGTGCCTTGAGATCTGGAGGTGAGGGTCTCCTGGTTGTCCCATCATCCTCAGTAGTAAAAGGGATGGGTACCTGGGAGAGGGCCTTCTCAGTGATGGTCTCACCCTTGAGGTACATCAGGCTCCTTCACTGTATATTTTTAGGAAGGCAATGGGTATATACTGTCTCTCCCCACTTTACAGACACTGTTACTGTTTGAATATATATTGTTGTTGTTTTAATATATGTCTGATTTTAAATGTTGTTACCCTCCCTGAGACCTTTGGATATAGGGCGGGATAGAAATACAAATAATAATATATATATACTATATTATATACCCTACAGCTTTGCCTGATGTGATCATTGAAATCACAATGGTATGTGAGGATGAGTGAAGCTGAGCAATACAAACCAGATTAAGAAAGGATGACTGTACTTTTATCTTCTTTATAATGTATTAGTTTTAAATAAAATATACAGTATTTCTAGTTCTGATTAGAACTAATCATTCTTCATTGTTTTCTGCAATCAGGATCCAAGAAGCTGGTGCTCATGTATGTACTTGTGCCTGCCAAGTTTTCCCAGCTCTTCTTTTTCATAGGTAGCTGTTTATATCTCATGGATTGTGCCTCAAAAACAGGAGACCCAGAGAGATTCTCTGGAAAAGGAAGCAGAGCAATTAGAATACTGTGCCTGCTTCTTTGGATCTTTGTTGTCTTAATTGGAAACTAAAACCTTCTGAAGCAGACATTCTTAGATAGGTTTATTTTTTATTGATTGTTCCTTAGAACATACTGTGTTATTCTTTTTTGCAGTCACCCATGGATGCATTGTCTCCACAATTAAGCTGTTTCTCCCAGATGGTATGGAAGCTAGGCTACGGTCAGAGTAAGTATTTCTTTAAATCTGATACGGTATCCATTATGTTTCAAATATTACCTTTGGAATAGAAATGAAAGTTGCATATATTTGTCCATGTAGTCATCACAGGCAAGTTTGGGTGTTTTTCCACGGTCTCTTAGTACCCATTTTAGCACCCATTAAGGACCCATTTGGGTGAGAGCCAGATGACCCCATTTCCACCACGGCACCCATTAGAGATACATTTGTTTCCACCGGGGCTTGGGAAATCTGGATCATATGGGTACTTTTTGGCTTTTAATCCAGATTTTCTGTAGACCCCATTATTGGGGTCTACAATGGGGTCTTCAGCCAGAAAATCTGGATTTAAAGAAAGCCTGTTTCCACACTTTTATGGCAATGGGGTCTAGAGGAGTCTAGGGCGAGGGCGCACCCATGGGGGGGGGGGAGCCCCAAAACCTAAGCTTCGAAGTCACTTCGAAGTCTGTGCAAAATACCTCTGGAGCGTCTTTGAAGTCTGTGCTGATCTTCAGAGAGAACTTCGAAGTGACTCCAAAGTGACTTCGAAGTTCACTCCAAAGATCAGCATAGACTTCAAAGGAGCTATTTTGCAGACTTTGGAGTGACTTCGAAGTGACTTCAAAATGACTTTGAAGCCCCTTCAGAGATTGCATCCCCTGTCCCCCCCAAACACCTGGGGTGTTAGGCAGACCCCTCATGGGTAGATCCGGATTTCCAAATGGGTGCTCCGGTGTTTCCACAGCAGGGAGGCTAGCACCCATTGCTATTGGGTGCTAGGCCCCCCATGGAAACACATTGGGTACTTCCCTTAATCCGGATCTACTAGATCCTGATTAAGGAATCTACCCATTCCTTAGGTCCGGATCTTCTTAGATCCGGATTAAAGGAGCGCGGTGGAAAAGCACCCTATATTTAATGAGCATATTTATATTGTCTTTCATTTCCTATGATAATTTAGTACTCTTAGACAGTGGTATGCATATGGTGGAGCCAAATCTCTTCTCCTCTGAGTTTTGAAATACAAAGTTCTAATACATCCTGGGTTGCTTATTTCATGAACTACTACAACATATTGACTATGGTATGGTATGGTATGGTATGGTATGGTATGGTATGGTATGGTATGGTATGGTATGGTATGGTATGGTATGGTATGGTATGGTATGGTATGTATGTATGTATGTATGTATGTATGTATGTATGTATGTATGTATGTATGTATGTATGTATGTATGTATGTATGTATGTAAACACACTACTAAGGATAAATGAGCGATGTCTGGATGCAGCCGGTGTGAATATTAGGGTTGGTTGTAGGTTGCGTATTTAATATATTGTTGCACCATATTGGCTACAGAATTGCTGTATTGCAGCATAACATTCTTCCTCTGTCATTCCTGTTTGCTTTTGTTATTTTGCTTAGTCCTTATGAAAACATTTCAAATGTGTAATATTTTAAAACTAATGTGCATGCATGGCTTTGTTAAAACTAAAATATTATATAGTGTCTGTAGTAAATGAAAAGAGGACTTCATTTAATTTATGATGTTTTTCTTCTGCAGTGTCATCCATGCCCCATTACCAATTCCTGTTGATAAGGTGAGTCTAGACTAAAACCTGCTTTTAGTTACATGGAATCTGATGGAATCTGGGCAGTCATCTTATAAGAATATTTCAGCTGTGGATATCCTTTGAACTTTCTAAGTTCTAGACTCTAGTCAGTTTATTAGTTCTCCTCCATTGTTCCCAGCTGCCAGTCTGACTGCCAAATCTGTTCTAATTCAAATGGGAGATGGGGAGAGTATTATTGCTTCAAGGTCAATGACATTGTGTTTTAGATCTCCAGATTGCAACTTCTGGTTGCTTTGTTATACCTGTTGAATACCATGTTGCCAAGATGAAACACTGCAGTACCAACAGCATGGAGACAAGAAGCAGGCCTTCAGTGCTATTTGTTTAAACATTTATATATCGCTTCCTTTTAAAAATCACAAAGCAGTCTACAAAAATAAAGATTCACTCAATGACATAGATACTGAAAATCAGTGCCTCCAACTTCCAATCCATTGATTCAGCCTTGGATGACGATGTGTATATTGTTCCTGAACATTATATAAAAATTTGGAAGAACTGACACTGGGAGAATCTTCCCCCTCAAAACCTATCATTTGGAATGAGCAAGCCAGTTTTGTTCATAAATGATGCTGTGCTTGGAGTTGTACTGAAATAGATCCAAACAATTTATGATCTTTTCTACTTGATAGACCCCCAGTGATGCCCCTTAAACTCTTTTGCGTGTAGTATTTTGACACAAAATCTAGCATGAATAACAAAGAACCAAGTGTATAACTTTTTTTGAGTTACATTATGTCTTTGATTCTTAACTGGTAAGAATTTTGAGATCATAAATAAGACTGAGCAACTGAATTGTTTGTTCATTGATAATATGTTTTTAAAAGTTGTGAGAAGTTACTTACCGTCTGTTTATATATATCTTCTGACATGGGGAAGGTTTAGTATTTAGTCCCCAAAATTTAGTTAATTCTGGGCTCAGAAGCCACCTTTCAATAGCACCTCCATATTATTTGAATTCAGATCTAACGATCAAATTATACATATCTTTAATTACCATATCTTCACATGAATATCCATTAGCTTTACTGTGCATTTAAAACTTGGATTTTGAAACGTAGCTAAGTTCATGTGCTATTGCAGTGTGAGCACTGCTATATTAAATTACTGTATTGTACCAAGATGCTACAAAATGTGCTACATTTATTTTTGCATATTAAAAAGATAGAAATTTGAAAAAAGCACATACATGTATGTAATATTGTTTTCTTTTGCTCTTTTCTTCCAGTTACAAAATGCTAAAATGTGGCCAGTGCAAGAAATCTATTAATATTTAATGTTTATATACATTGTGTTTCTTTAAAAATGGACAGTTTACAAAAATTACAAAAATAGAAACATACAAAGCAACATTGAAACATCATTGAAACATGAAACCATTAAAAACAATCCATATATATAATAAAGTGTTATCTTTGTCAACAAAGCCTATCTTTTTAATATTACAGCTAAAAAAAAAAAGAACATACCATATTTGCCATTATATAGGACGCACTGGTGTATAAGATGCGCCCCATTTTAAATACATATTGTTAAGAAAAAAATAATTTTCTATATTTCTTGTGTCACTACCAGCCATCACCCAAACCGGCAACAAAGGTCACTGCCACCTCATCCCAGCACTGTGGCCAAGCGATCCTCCTCTCTCTCTCTCTCTCTTCTCATCCCTTTGCTGCCCACTCTCAAACCTGACCAGCCCAATCTGTATTCACAGGGGCAGCAGGGGCCATGGCAGTGTACGGTGGGTGCTTGGGCAGTCATGTGGGTGGATAGGCGTTGGGCTTACAGTACAAGTGCAGCGGTGATGATGGTGCGAGCTCCGCGAAAAAACATGCCTACAGGCAAAGGGAGGAATAGGATTTGGCTGCAGACGTGTTTTTTGCATGGCTCGTGCCACCTCTGCCACTCCCCGCCAGCAAGTGCCCCTTTCTAATGATTTCTGTCTGGCAATTACCTGCACGTAAGACGCAGCCCATATTTTAGAGGTATTTTGATGAGGGGAAAGTGCAACCTATATGCTGGCAAATACAGTAGTTATGCATTTCTCCTTGTATGTATTTGACTTCTCACTGGATCTTCTAGCTACAGTAATATGGCTTCATATCGTTTCCAGAATATAAGAACGGCCAACAAAAGAACCTGATGGGATAAATTAGTTTTGGCTGAAAATAGAGATAGAGGGCAACAGTGTATTTCAGTTGTGAAATACTAAGGAAGTCCTTGTGAAATCCATAGAGAATGTTAGCCTTATTCATTATTTTATAAAAACGATTATTACTGATTACAATTCAGTTGGATATTTGGACGTTTTAAGTTGGGGAGGAGAGCTGTGCAGCTAGAACGGGAGGTAGGTTGCATAGATTCTACAGAAATTTGTTCTCTGTTTTTGCAGGTTGCTGCTAATACTCCCAGTATGTATTCTCAGGAACTGTTTCAGCTTTCTCAATATCTACAGGTAATTTTGTTTGCAAGGGGATATATAATTTTCTTTGCATTGTGTAAATTTGATATGGAAGATGGTAGGAATGAAGCTGAGGGTGGATGGAAGAGAACCACCATGCATTTAGTGAATTTTCAAAACAAAACAAATCACATTGCAAATGGAGCATTTGCATTTTTATATTTGTAGCAACTCGGTCTTTATTGATACAGTGAACTGAGAGATGAATATACTTGCTCTTTTGTATTCAGGTATGCAAGAAGACATAGTATGTATGGATATCTATGAATCAGAATTTGAGAAAACAGCCTTGGGTCTAGCCAGTTTGGTCTAGTGCTTAGGGAGCCGGACTCTTATCTGGGAGTACCAGGTTTGATTCCGCCCTCCCCCACGAAGCCAGCTGGGTGACCTTGGGCTAGTCACAGCTGTCTTCTGAGCCCTCACAGCCCCACCTACCTCACAGAGTGTTTGTTGTGGGGAGAAGAACAGAAGCTTTGTCAGCTGCTTTGTGTCCCCTTAAAATGGGTGAGAAAAGCGGGATAGAAAAACCAACTCTCCTCCTCCTCCTCCTCCTCCTCCTCCTTGGCTGAGACTAATGTAGTATTTCTCCAATAAATTGTTTTAGTGTTTTCTGGCTTATTTTATCTATTAGAAAAGCGGGGGTTATGGAAGGTTGGAGCACCTAGTGTTCCCTGCAAGATTCCAGAGCCCAGACTGTATTCTGGCATCTTGCCTGCATATCCTGTTACAAACCTATGAGACGTTCTGTCATATTTACCTATAAATAAAAATATATCCACTTCAAATCCCCTGTTAGAGCCATGTGACATTTCCCTGCTTATGTTTCGTTTGATCCATCATCTCGCCTGGACTGTGGACAAGAGTGAGCTCTGTAACTGTGTTTTCTCCTTCAGGAGCTTTACTCTTGACTTCTAAACAACTGTAAATGCTGTTGTTCCCCATTCTTTTGTGCTAGCCGCAGTGTACTTACTTAGGAAGTTGTGTTTTTTTCTGATTAAGGACAAGGACAAGTTCTTACTGAGCATCAAGCTGATTAAAAAAGGCTGAAGTGTGCCATCTTGTGGCTGTTCACAAAGGCTTCATGGATTGTTCTTACTTTATGTTAAATCCTGACTCTTGATTTGGTTTGCTTTATTTACAGTCTTCTCTCCTTATAGAGGGTATAGTTTGGTCTTTCAACGTACCATGTATAGTCAAATCATATAAAATCATGACCTTAAAATCAAGGGTTAGGAGAATCATGTCTGAAGAGTACATTGACTAGCATTGTCCAGTGACTTACACTGGTTTGACCTGGGCTCTTTTCACTTACATCGACTTCAAAGGGTAATTGGCCTCTCTCAGTGCAGACCAGTGGATTAAAGCTACCTGGATTGAAGGTACAATATCACAGGCACCCCAGTCAACTTCTATTGACTTCGCTGGTAGATTGTCATGGATTTAACTTGCAAAACATCACAGTACTCCTGGCAGGGTTTTTCATAGAACACAGCGTCACACCTTTGACGCACAATTTAAAAGTGGCCCAGATTAACTAAATCACACAAGAATATGCAGAAAGCAATTTCTTTTTCTCCAGCTTGCAAAAGATGTCCCTTATGATACAAAAACTAGTGTAACAATGGCTTCTGGGGAAGAAAAAAACACCCAGGATGACTTGACCCAACTCCTTTGGCACAAATTTTGTTTGAGGGAAACTCATGTATAAGGAAGGTTGCCACGTTTGTTTTGGTAATGTGTAGCTGAAACCATGTACCATCAAACAGATGTATGAGGAAGCATGACTATACTAAGTTAAAAATTTGTGCCTCCTAAAGTTATACCTGAGCAAAATGCACAACAGAAGCAGATAATAACAAAAAATGGTCAGCAATCCAGATGTCAAGCAAGATAAAATATTAAACATTAAATATTACACAGTTACATACTGCCTACAGGCTACTAATAACTGACATTTCCAAAAAAATTCTGAAAACTTCCTTCAGTCCCTAAAGCCATGGTAAAGAGGGGAATATTATTATGGGGCTAAGCACTTCCAGATCAGTAAAATGCATGCTAGCATTTAAAAATAGTACAAATAATATGGAAAGAAATGGTCAGCTGCAACATGTTCCTATTTTTATTAGCTCCATTTTTCATTTTGCTTAGATTAAATTTGCTATTAATGGGGTTTTTTTCCACTTACCTCCCTTAATCTGGATCTAAGATGATCTGGATTAAGGAATGGGTCCTTCAACTAATCTGGATTTAGTAGATCTGGATCTAAGGAGGTACCCGATACATCTTCATGGGTGGTGTAGCACCCAATAGCAATGGGTGCTAGCATGCTCGCAGTGGAAACATCGGAGCACCCATGTGTCAAATCCAGATCTACCCACATGGAGCCTGCCCATCACCTCAAGTTTTTTGGGGGGTGCCATAGGGTGTGTGTGAAAACTCTCTAGATGCTCCGGAGGTTCTTTGAAGATTCTAAAGAGCAGCTCCGGAGAATCTTCAAAGATTGCAGCAAATCACTCTGGAGATTCTCTGGAGCTTTGGACAAAGCTCTGTAGAAATGGCATTGCTCTGACTGGTCATCTTCGAAGCCTGTGCCATTCTCCGGAGTTTCCTTCAGAGCCGTCTTCGGAGGTTATGCACAGGCTTTGGGTTTTGGGGTACCCCCCCATGGGTGCCCCCCGGAGCCCCCCTAGACCCCATTGCCTGATCGCAGTGGGAACACGCCTCGTATAATCCAGATTTGATCCCTGAAGACCCCATTGTAGACCCCTTTAATGGGGGCTACAGGAAATCCTGAAGGACCCAGTTAATCTGGATTTACCTAGAACAGGTGGAAACAAATGCAGCTCTAATGGGGTCTGCAGTGAAAACGGAGTCTTCCTGCTCTGAGCCTAATGGGTCCTTAATGGTTCCCTAATGGGTACTTAGTGCTAGTGGAAAAAACACAATGTGTAAAAATTCTTAATATAGTACTAGATTGCCAATTATTTTTAAAGTTTTACATTTTATTTATTATATCTTTTCTTGAAATAGTTCCTTTTGCATCTCTGTGTCTTTAATATAGGAGGCCTTACATAGGGAACAAATGTTGGAACAGAAACTGGCCACCTTGCAGCGATTGCTTGCTGTAACACAAGAGGCATCAGATACAAGTTGGCAGGTACTTTTTCTGCTTTTGCTTTACCTGGAGTATGTAGAACATCTATTTGCCAAGAATCCTGTAACAAATCTCGTCCTGGTACAGTTAAATATTGCATCTGACAGGGAGAATGCTTTTTAAACTCATTTATGATGCTACTAAATTAAGAATGTGTTTGAATTTCTCTCAAACAGGCTTTGATAGATGAAGACAGACTACTATCAAGGTTAGAGGTTATGGGAAACCAGTTACAAGCATGCTCAAAAGTAGGTGCCTTTCTTGAATGAGAAGCAAAATATTGAGATACTCAAAAGTGTTTGATAAAATCAAATCAAGTATTTACTTAGCAGCCAAAAGCTTAAAATAAGCCTTGATGCGTCATTGCAAAGGTCCAGTTTTTTGTTTCCCACAGTGACTGAGTTCAAGAGTCTAAAAACAGGGCCCCTAATATCCACCATTGACCTCTTCTTCAGCAACTAGCATTCAGTGGGAATCTGTTTTTGAACATGGAGGTTAGATCCAGCAATGCTAATATTTTGTACCTGATGTACCCTATTAAAGCTGTCAGAGCTGAGGCCAACCTTTAGAGAACACATCTCTAGCTGACTTTTGGTTTCTGGGGCCTCACCGGGCATATGCTCCGAACTCTGCTTTATAGTTGTAGGCTGATATAATTCTTCTCTCCACCCCCCAACCCCCCCCCCAAAAAAAACAGTGGTTAAGACAGTCTAAGCAATTTATAGGAGTACATTTTTCTCCTCGCCCACAGTGTTGACTGCTGTCTCTTCAGGAATGAATATCCTGCTTTCTGTTTTTTCCTCAAGAAAGGGATACTGCCAGGAGTTGAATGATGGTGGCTTATCAAGTTCTTTCATAGGCATGCACAAAGTATCATGATGTATCATTCAAAGTGTCCTGCATTTCTGCTTCCCGGGTGTGGGCTGTGCCGTGAGGGAGTGAAGGGAAGACATGGCACGATCTACCCACAGGTTACCCCAAATTGCTGTTTCCCTAAGTTGGTGGTTCTCTTTACCGCCAAGCATTCTCTTTGATGCCCATCACAGCTGATGCTCTGGGAGCAGAATAATGGGGCACCTCAGGGCAACCCAGACTGAACTGAAATTACATGCCTACTGTTTCATCATCTTGTCCTCTATTTCCCTTATGGCGAGATGTCCAAATAACATATGAATATTTGATTCAAATATTGTTTTAACCTGAACGCTGCCTGGCATTAAGTGCAATTAAGGACTGTGCTGATTCTTTCCTTAGCCACAGGTATATGCATATAATTGTTTCTGTAAGGGGAGGGAGAGTGCATTCTCAAAGGTGGCTTGTGATCTTTAACTGTAGTTAATAAAGAGAGATCAAAGGCTGTGTCTGGGCCACCCATCTTCTATTCTTTTTATGAGACAGATCTTAAGAATGTACTTTTGAGGGGTGCAGCAGTTTAGTATTTTAAATGACTAACACTACCACTGAGTAAATGGTTAGTAAACAAATATGCTGGGCATGGCAAGAAATATTAAGAATGTTCAAATGTCAAGGGGAATGTAATGGTAGCCTAAATGGAATAATTTTCCAGGATAAACCTATTAGTGAAATCTTAATGTAGTTCATTTGTAAGCAAAAAAGAGAACTTCATGTTAAAATGACCACTTATGTTTACTTGCAGAATCAAACAGAGGACAGCTTACGAAAGGAACTTATAGCATTACAGGAAGACAAACACAATTATGAAACAACTGCCAAAGAGTCCCTGAGGCGGGTCCTTCAGGAAAAAATTGAAGTGATCAGAAAACTTTCTGAAGTGGAGGTATGTATGTATGTATGAATGTGTGTGTGTGTGTGTAGGTAGGTGGGTAGGTGGGTAGGTAGGTAGATGGGAAGCCATTATTCCACCCTATACCTGAAGGTCTCAGGGCAGGTCACAATAAGATATAAAAGCTGATAATACAAATTGGCTAAACGAGTGATGATGTTCGCATGGGGAGAGCATGCTGTTCCATCAGCCAAAACACATTAATCACATTGCAATTATACTGGGTGAATAAAAGGTTTTGACATCCGACGTTGTTGTTAATTTGCTTTGTTATCTATGATATCTAAACACTCTGAGCAATCTTTTAATGGCTATTTTATCGTATAGGATCTAGGAGAACATTTGCTACTTCTTAGTTAGTTAATTTTCATTAATTGAATTTTATTAAAATACTTATACCATCCTTCATAACTGTTCCAGGGTGTTACACATATTAAGCCACAAAAGCTAAAATACATAATGCATCAATATATAGTTTAAATAAAACAGAAAATAAAGGACAAAAAAGTTTGCCAGACAGTCAGGCTTCAAAAGTCTGAATAAACCAATAAGTTTTCACCAGGGGATGAAACGCAGTCGCTGTAGGTACCTGGCAACCCTCGGAGGGAAGAACAATCCAATAATCCTAAAAAAAAGGTGAATTCTTCACACGTTTAACATAAGGCTTACCTGCTTCAAACTAGGCTGCAGGTGCTATGGAAAGTCCAGACTTGAAGGGCGAGGCCCCTGATTGTTGTCCACAAAAAATAATTTCACTATGTATTCCTTTGTGCGTCTCTGTGTGTGCATGTATAAATAGGAAGAAGCATAATGACAAGCTGAATGAATGGGTACAATATATTTTGGATACCACATTGGTCTAAATAAGCAATGGTTGTTTTCATACATTTGAAAGTTCTGTAAGTAAATAAAGCTTTTAAAAGAGTTCACGTTTCCTACAGCGAAGTTTAAGCAACACCGAAGATGAATGTACTCACTTGAAAGAAATGAATGAACGGACTCAGGAAGAATTACGGGAATTGGCTAACAAATACAATGGAGCTGTAAATGAGATTAAAGATCTCACTGACAAACTAAAGGTATGGATCGTTCTTCTGAAGCCACATTAAAAACACTGTCATAGTTCTGCAACTCAAGTTGCTTTTGTTATCATTTTTTCTAGAATTGTCATTAATTCACTTTTTCATATTCATTCTTTTCTGAGATTGTTATTTATTCACAGTGAATCTTTGCTTCATCTTGCCATATTCCTGTGTCTTCTATGTTTTTGGGAGGGGTTAATTTACATTTCTTAATTTAAAAAAAATTAATACTGTATTTCTTGCCTTATAAGAATAACTGTTTTTCAGAAAGGGAAAAAAATCCTAAAAACACTATATCTTATTTTTAAAAATTATGTTTCCTGACTATTCCCTTCCAAATTATAGTTGTACTTTATGTGTCAATGAGTATCTCCCCAGTGTGGAATGCAAAGTGCTACTAAAGATTTTGAAAGTAGTTTTACTATTAGTTAACTTAACCCTTTTCTTTTAACTTGTTCCCAATAAAGGAAAAAATAATTCTGTAAATTAAATCTGTTTTGATAAATAAGTCAGCTGGAACATAAACTGTTTTTCTGTGCATCAGGTTCTCAGATGGTGCATGCTAGTAAACATTTTTCTAAAAACAAGTTTTAATCTGTGGATTGGTTTCCTGGTCCTGAGCAGGCAGCTGAAGGAAGGCAAGAGGAGATTCAGCAAAAGGGACAAGCTGAGAAAAAGGAACTACAGCATAAAATAGAAGAGATGGAAGAAAGAGAACAAGAACTTCAGGCAAAGATAGAGGCTTTGCAGGCAGATAATGACTTTACCAATGAACGGCTAACTGCTTTACAAGGTCAGCTTGGTAGTCAGAACATAATTTTATCATATTTTTTTGTTTTAAACTGCAATATATACATATTTTTGGAATTCTGTTTGCAGTCCGATTAGAACATCTTCAGGAGAAAGCTCTTAAAGAACACAACAGCTTAGGTATGTCTTGAATTAAAGTATTTTGCTTAATCATGGATTTTATTACTAGATTTTATCTTTCATATGATAGAAGAGCAATGAAATGAATTAGGGATTATGAGTTTGAGTGATCTTTTTATTTGTGCCTTTATTATAGCGTTTATTTTGTATATAGTTGATTAAGAAATGTGCTTCTGAAAACGTCCAGTAGAGGTCACTGCTTTTAAAATGTTCTAATACAAAACTGAAGCTTAACCAGGGGAACCATTTGTTAATTAAAGGGTGTTTTTCCACTGTCACTAAAAGTACCCATTAATGGGTACGTAATGGCATACCCATTAATGGGTACTTAATGGGTACTTCTAGCGACAGTGGAAAAACACCCAAAATCTTCCTTTTTTTTTTTTTTTGAAACTGTGCCTTATTTGTACCTGGTTTGTCCTTGTGATCAGATGCCGTAGAAAGGACATTCTAACTGCATCTAATTCTTTTCTTATTGAGTGGATGATGTATATAGCTCGGGGAAGCTCTGCATTCCAAAGGTCCCAGTTAAAATTCCTGGCATTACCATAGGATCTGTAGAAGTCTAATGGAAATGCTGAAAAGTTGCTGCCAGTTAGTAGTAAACAATATTAGGGTGGGAAAACCCAGCAATGTTGCTTGGTATAAAGTGGTTTCCCATTTTCAAGTCCTGAGCTGTCAACTACTGCTTCTAAACAGCATTTTAATTCCTTGCAGTTTTTCCTGAATAAGCAGAATTCAGAGAACTGTTTAGAAAGGAGAGGATAGTTATTCATAATGAGGGGGTTGACACACTTTTTTTCCTGTATGATTTTCAGAATGACATTCATTCTAAGGTCACCCAATATAAATAGCAAAGAACTTCAAAAACAAAAGCTGAATCTTGTGCCCCAACTTTTTAATTAACCTCCTGAAAGTCTTCTAATACTCACTACGCTTTTGTAGCCTGGAAATTGTGAGGGCACCTTATAGAATGTCAGCATCCGTAACTGTAAAATACCTTGTTTATTCAGAATTAATACAATTTGTAATTCTAGGCATACAAGTTGATGACTTCATTCCTAAAATTAATGGAAGCACAGAAAAAGGTAAAGTATCATATACTTAGTTACCTTTCTTTCTAATTTTCAAATTCTAAGTGTATTTTGGTTACTTGTTGGATTTTTGTCCTTAATTTCCCCTTCTTTTGCAGTTGCTATTTTAAATAAAAAAGAATATGTATGGAAGCTGTTGGTATTTTCTTCTAAAAAGATTGGTGTTTAGAAATATAGTTTGTAAAATATGATCAGCTGGACCTAGATATTCTTTTAAGGGTGTTTCTGACTGGCTGGCATATAGCAGGCCAACAAGTCTGCTGGGAGCCTTCCTTCCCCTCACTGGTATGGACTAAGGGAAGAAATGCTTGCTGATGCTTATTCTTTTCTATCCCTTATTGTGTTTGGTCTTGTGGTTAGAGTACCAGACTCTTATATGCTAGTGTCCTGGTTTGATTCTGCACTCTTCCACAAAGCCAGTTGGGTGACCTTGGGCTAGTCACAGGTCTGTTTCTAAGCTCTTACAGCCTCACCCACCTCACAGTGTGTGTGTTGTGGGGAGAAGAACATAAGGCTTTTCTGCCACTTTGAGTCTTCTTAAAAGGGTGAGAAAAGCAGGGTATAAAAGCCATCTCTTCTTCTAATAGGCTCCTGTCAGCATTTGGGGAGAGGGGCAAATTGTCTTCACACCTCTAATCTGTTCAACAATAAGTTTACTAAGTTTAATGAAGCTACCTTCCATATTGATTTATATAGAAGAAGAAGAATTGGCTTTTTTACCTCACTTTTCTCAGCCATTGAAGGATACTCAAAAGTGGCTGACAAAGCTTTCTGTTCTTCTGCTTCCTGGCTTCCTAACCACTAGATCAACTGTCCTAGTGGTTGTGAGACTTATGGTTGTGCTGAGTTATTAACATTAAATATACTTTATAGTCATCCCTTGTATAATGCAAAATGTGTTATGCAAGTAATTGTTACCTATGGACAACAGGAGGTAGGTGAGCCATAGTCTATTAACTTATGCCAGTGTTTCTACAGAGGTGAGATGCAGTCTATTGATTTAAGTTAGTGGCACTGCATAATAGAGGCCTTTTCTATCAATATCTCAGTAGTCTTGGACAGTTGAAGCCCAGTCTCTCCAAGTCAGTTAATGTGCTTCAGGGGGCAGATAATAAATCACAAGTACGAAAATAAAACCAAGCTGTAAAAAATGGTATTATACAACAGAAGTAACATTTTGTTAACAGTGTAAAAGCAAAGAGGTTTATACAAGTTCAACTGTGCTTACTAATTCATTGTTTTTTCCTCTAAATATCGGAAAGGTTATACATTTTTGAATGTGCATTCTTCTTGGCTTGTCTCTCATTTAGCAGAAGTCCAGACTATGTTATAATTTATTTCTTCTGAAATACATACTATTGTTGTTGTAATATAGAGGATGCTTTTGAATGCTGTTTTGAATGTTATTTAAAGTTGCCTTATGGCACCAAGCTAGGAAGACTTGTGTTGTATAGAAACAAGAATTAAGATACTTGGATGAGGCGGAAGGATTTTGTGCATCCTTCCTTGAACAAGATTCCCGCTGTTCTTTTTAGTGCTTTGTGACTGTTGCTAATTGTAGCTGAAATGAATCTTGTGTGTTTCTATGGTCACTTTAAGAGGTGATTAAAAATCGTTCGCATATGCTTAACACTGGGTTCCTTTTTTCCATGGTTCACAATGACAATATAACTTATCATAGCTAGTTACAAGATTGAGACTGGATCTAAATGCAGGAAATATCATTCTGTCGTATGCTAGTTGCATGTGTGGCCCAAAATGGTTGCTCTCCTATAGGCTTCCCATGCCTGCACATGCAGCACCTACAGGCTTGTAGACTCTTTTTATCAGTATCTAAGCCAGCTGGGGAATGACTGTTGTCTTTTCCCCAGTCATCAAATGATGAGTCTGATAGCCATGTAAGGATAATTTGTGTGCTTGTTAGGGTGCCAGGGACATCCATGACCTATGTGGAAATCTGAACAGGTAGTTTGTTTAGCAAGTCACTCAATAAGAAGGAACTAGTCTTTTCTATTTCTGCAGTTAGTTTGTTTTGCAGAGTGAAAACACTTCACATCTGAGTTATTATTTTCAAGTCTACTATAGCTACATTTACAACTGGTGTAAGCAGCTCTTCTTTCACCTTGAAGAGCCTCCTGCTGATGCTCTTAATACAGGCCTTACCAAGCTGCTCCTCTCACTTTTTAATTCATGCACAACCAGCATTCCATTATACAGACGTCGTTCTTCTGCAGTTCTTAAATTTTCTTGTCATAGTCTCCTTTTGCAGTTAAAGCTTTCTTTGGTTTCGACATGACGTTCTTTAGTGAAACTTTTGCTTGCTTACCATGGAACACTCCCATGTTCCTAGAGTATTTTTTGGTATTTTTTGTATCTTCATTGTATCTTTTTCATCCTTGGTAGATTGAATTTCAGAAAAAATATAAGGGTACCATTCTTCTACAAGTCAGTTTGGCTGGAGTGACCCAATTGTACCCCTGCCTGTAGGTTCATAGTCTTATATGGCTTCTCCTTTGGTGTGAGTGAAGTGGAGCAAATACCATCATACTGTTGTTTCTCAAAATTTTTCCCATCTGTTTTGTTCTGTGTCTTGTGATTTTGGCTGTGTAGTTATTCATACTACATAGATACCTCTGTTCCACAGCTCCATCTGCCTGCTGCATACCTTGTGCCTGCTCCTACATGCTTTCCCCCAGAACCAGGTCAAATCAGTTTCTGATTGGTACTGTGTCTTCCTTAACATGGGGGAAAGAAGACTGATTCCAAAAACATAGGAAGTGGGCAGTATTTCTCTTGTTCAAACACTGGGAAACCAGCATCCTTTCCTGTTCACTGATAATGTGACTATTCAAAAGTTCGTCAGGTTTACACTTGTAGTAATTTGGAGTTTTACCGAAACTTTTGATATTGAACAATACAATTTATTATGCTAACACAGTTCTGTCAGTTAAACATATTTCTCAGGATGATTGTGTTTCTAAAATTCCACTTCACAGCTTCTTGAGTTAAAAATAGTACAATACATAGTTAATACATTGGAGCACTTTTCCTTTTAGGCCAAAATGACAGGCAAGCTAGATTAAGGGACATCTTTGGGGTCTGAAAACGTACTTTGAACTCATAACTTTTAAAACAGCAAATATAATCCTTCTCTGCTTTGTTTTTTTTTTTTTAGTCATGACTGACATCGTAAAAATGAATACATGTGGTGAAAAAGTCCAATTAATTAATATGATGCTCATTTACAATTCTTATATAATTCAGCAATGATAAAGAATCTTTTCTGTAACTACAGAAAGTCCATAGTGATGTAATCCTTTTTTGTCAGTACACTGTGAACTGTTACCAGGCATATTGTGCATTTTTATAAACTGTGGTCCATTTATATTTTAAAGACATTAAAAATCAAGACGGCAAGTTCATATATTTACTTCTTTAATATGTTTTATTCCTTAGTGTTGGCTTGGGGTGGGTGGGAATTTCCTCTTACCTTCTCTTGTACTTTTCTATGAGGAATCCCCTCTTTCTTGTGTGTCAGTGAAACTTACAAGTTTTGTCTTGGGAATCCAGAAGGCTGAGACATGAACTTAAAGGTTTTTCTTTCTTTACTAGAGCACTTTCTTTCAAAGAGTGGAGGGGATTGCAGTTTTATTCATCAGTTCATAGAATGCCAGAGTGAGTATAGAGCATTCATTGCATTCACTAAAAAGTTGCTCAAATACAGTATCATACACGCAGTACTAGGGTGGAAATAGAATATTTTTGCAGTGCTGTGACATGTAGAACTGTACTGTAATGATTGCTACAATGTTCTGGAAAAGTATCTTGCAGTATTAAGTAGAATGAAATGGGAGAAAAAAGGGACTTGACCCCAACTTCTCTTTTTAAATGTTAGGGTAAGGGTCATCAGATATATCGTGGTTATGAATTTAGGTGATTAATTATTATACAGTGAATTTCAGGTATACGTCTTAGCTATCAATGGGCCTTTTTGCGCTTGGCACAGTGCAGGGCTGCTCTGTGATGCTGTTAGCCTACTCTTGCGCAGAGCCTTTACATGTACCTCTGTGCCAGGGCAGCGCAGCTGCAGCTGCACCATCTTGTGCAGTGTCACCTGAACACTGCAGCAGTGGCTTACCATGCATTGTGGCGAGTGTGATGTTGCCAGATGGGAACATTTGCACTTACACTGCTGCAGAGTGAGTGCTGGGTAACTTTGGGATGGGGCCAACATTTGCAGTGCTTTTCCATCCCTGATCTTAACTTCCTTGATACAGTGTCCCAGTGCGAAGCTAAGTGTGAAAAGCCTCAAAGGCAGACTAACAGTTTTTGTATGCCACTGATAATAAGTCTGTGCTCAATGTAGCCATTGATCTTTAAGAAGAATCCCTTTGCTTTATCTCTTTAGATGTTGTTAAACTGCAAACCCCATTATTATTTGCCGTTGATGGGGGTTCATGGGAAGTATACTTCAGCAATAGCTGGAGGGCTCACCTGACTTAGAGGATTCACATTTCTTCTGCCAGTGAAAGGGATGAAGGGCTGCAGTATAGTTAGGGCAAACGTATCTCTTACAGAGGAGATGAGGAACCATATGGGAAGTAACTGGGAGCAGTGTTTATAGAGAGTATTCTAAATGTTCAGCATAGTACACGTTACAAATTTTTCATAGCATAACTGCTGGATCAGACCAGATCTGTCTATTCTGGAATTCTGTTTCCCACAGTGGTTGACTATATACTTGTGGGAAGACCATGAACAAGCCATGAACACTAAAGACTTTGTGATCCTAAGCAGTTAATACTGAAGGTATTTACACGATCAGTTATTAATTGGCTAATAGCCTTATCATTCATACATTTATTGATTTGTTTAAAAGTGTGGCCATTTTGCTAGCCATAAGCACATCTGAATCCATAGTTTTGACCTATGTGAAACAATCCTTTGTGCTGAATCTTCTATTTAGCATAATTGGATCACTATAGGTTCTAATAGTATACACGAGAAAAAAAGATTTTAGTGTTTGAAAAAAGAATAGTTAAATTGTTTTTAAGCAGTCATGCTGGGCAAAAGTTATTTTGCTCTTGCGTTTTATAAAGCTTAGTTCACTTAAGAGTTTCAAGGTTAAAAACCAACAGCATAGTCAGGATTCCAGGGTGTTTTTTTAGGAACAGCTATGAATCAAATTAGCCTAGGCAGCCTAGAAGATTGATTTCATAACTTGCCTGCTGACATCATGGTTTCCCAAATGTAAGGAACATATACAGTACTTGTATTATATTATAACCAGTTTGAGAGCCATGTGGAGAATTTATTTGGTAATACACTTATTGATCAAAAGGCTCCCTGCTAGGAGTTCAGGAAAGAAGCACTGTGTGTTTAACATACATTATCTTGGCATGACTGAGTTAATTGGAAATAAAAGAACCTTAAGTTCTTAGTGGATTTTAAAAAGCATCTAGACAACATAACAATTTCTATGCAAGTCCTTCATTCCCTTGTGTGGTATCAAGCGTATCTTCATTTCCATAAATAAAGCTCATGGGTGTAACAAAACCTCAAACATCTAATCCTCCTTAATCTCTACTTATCTTAAAAATGTCTGAGAGCCAAATCTTGAGCTGAATTCTTTCTGTTGGCATTATAGTTTCATTTAAATCTAATTCAGACATGCATTTAAAGCATGCTATTGTATCCTAGTCTCTTGATTACTCTGCAATAAACTTTCATCTGGCATTCATAACTTCTTAAGTATTTGACTGACCCAGATTAAAACACTGAGATTTGATTGGTGATTTTATTGTTTTACAATAAAAACCAGAAATTCAAACACATGTGAATTACTTCCACAGCTTTGTGGCACACTTCAAATACTATTCTCTTTTCCTATCCTTTTGTGTGTTGAAAATGTGTTAGTTCTTCTCTACCTGTCTGTGCTGCCTCTTAATATTCTTGGATCCTTGAGTTTCTCACAGTTTTGCTGCTTTTGTTGTTTCCATAGATACTTTCTTTTTTGCTTCATAGTCTGATTTTTTCCACATCAAACATTAATTTTATTTCCATGCTTATTCTTGAGCCATGTTTTTTCTTGTCTCATCATTCACTAACATAACTTCCGACTGCCAAACTTGAACATCTTGTCAGTCTTACCTTTCCCTCGTATAAACTGCTCGAGACAGTTCACAAGAAAAACAAAATAACACAATATAAGCAGTACAAAACAATACATTCTTAAATGGAACAGAACATTCAAAAATATACAAAATGTGGAAAAAGAAACAAGAAGTTGATTCCATGGCAAGCACTGTGCAGGATTTCTTGTGGGGCTCGAACCTTTAATCTGTCAGCTATTAATGCAGGCAGCATAAGATTACCTGTAGAAGAGGCAAGACAGGAGAGGGTAAAACATGCATGGTTGTATCCACTGAACCACTCTTCAATAAAGCTCCCTGAATTAGGCTTGCTTTGTGATTAGCTTTTGGAAAAATATAGAAAATTAGTAATTTGAAAGCATTATTAATATCTTATTTGTCTCAGTTTGGGGATTGCTATGCCATGTTCCATAGTTCTGCTTTGAACCTAAGCTTGTAGATATGGCTACAGTATTTTTCAGATGATATGACTGCTAGAGAATGAAATGCAACAAGTGGTCTAATGGATCTTATTACCCATCTTCTATGTAGACCTTTCCTAGTTGTTGTCCATTAGCATAGTCCTTGATGGTACAGTTGTTAGCATCACTTTGTCTGTTCTCCATTGGCATTATACTTAAATGATGGTTTCCTCTTTTGTTGCATGGTTGCTGGTTTTCAGAGAGAGGCTTCCAAGAGTGCCTGTCTTCGTAGTATTTGCCATTCTACAGTGTCTGAACAGTTCTTTCTCTTCAAGTGTGAAATGTGGCCCTAGCATCCTTAATGTGTCGTCCAGGGGTACATTGGTGAAAAGTGACTCCATGTCAAAACTCACATGTCGTTTGGTTCTTGTCATTGGAATTCAAATTGCATGGTGAATGCTATTAACAAAAGGAAGAAGTAGCCATGGAAATTCCACTTAATCCAGCCATCATTAATTTCTTTTTAAAACACGTTGAAAACAAGGCCTTGACAAGAACACACAAACCAATCCTATGGCAAACTAGAAGAATTTCTCAACCATCTAAACAGCATACACAGCAGCATCAGGATCACCACAGAAGAGGAAAAAGAAGGAAAACTACCCATTCCTAGATGTTCTTGGAAGGAAGAAAACCCTCAGGAGAACTAGGACACGTAGTATATAGAAAACCTCCAAGTACAAGTAGATACCTGAAATGCCAACTCAAATAATAACTCTGCGCATGAGAGGATGGTGATAAAAACCCTAATAGACAGGGTCATAAGAATTGCAGAACCAGAATAACAGCTGAAACAGAACACCTCGAAGACACATGCGTGGCCAGTGGCTCCAGAGCAAGGATATTCACAAGCCACTAACCTTTTGTTTGTTGTTTCTTTAGATTGTAAACCTAAGAGCAGTGACTTGCCTAAGATTATATATTGTAAGCTGCTCTGACAGTCTTCTGGCTTAAGGCTGGGATATAAATAATGGAACAAACAAATAACAAACAAACAAACTGCAAACAAACCCAGAAAACAGAAAGAAGAAAAAGCTAAAGTGAAAGCATTTCTACCCTTCATGCAACAGGTGATGGAGTACATAGGCAAATTACTAAATTGAAAAGATAAAAAACCATCTTCAGACTACAAGAATTGGCCAGATATTGAAAACAGTCAGGCTTGACCTCCTCCTATGCATTTATAAAATACTGTGTGAATTTGGAATGGTTTATGTAGGGATGACTTCTTATACCACAGAGGAAAGCAAAGCAATAGCCAGGAGGGCTAAAAAAGAAACCACCTAAATAAAACAATACCCACATAATTTTAATAGGGACCAAGGACTCTTCCTCATCAGTACTCTCTTCATAAATGTACAAAACACAACCCATCAACAGCAAAGGAAACACAGAACAGTCCCAAACTAGCAAACACATGACAAAGCAGCAACCCATCATTAAGGACTATGCTACTGAACTACAGCCAGGAAAGGCCCAATGACTCACTGGCAACATCTGTACAATAGATCAACTGCCTGGAGCAAAACAAGTGTTGCATTTGACTCTTCTATCAGACAAAGCTCCTGAAGATATTGTAGCCATATCCGAAAACTTAGGCTCAAAGCAAAACTATTGAACACAGGAAAATAACCCCAAAACTGTGACAAATAAGATGAAAACTGGCTGTGAAAGCCTCCATTCTTCTAGTATTAAGGTATTCTTAGCTAGTAGGAAATGATAGCTAACTTACCTCTTCATTTAACATTTCAGCAGAGTAGGTGTTTGTTTTTGTTTTTGTGTGTGTGGATTAGAAACATATACTGTAATAATGCTGGTCCTGTCAACATGCAAACTGGAGCAACAAGTAACAAGGTTGTGGAGGAGTTTTCTGTGTAGGTGTGACCATTGTCACCTGAGAAGATTCTACCTATTTTTACCAGAATTATTCTTTTAGTTCTGTTCATGAGGGATGGGTTCTAATTTTCTTCAAGATTGTAAGTACTGAAAGACTGGTTTCTGGTACATTTGCTCCATGGATAATGGGCTAAAAGAAAAGTATTTCTGCTGAAGAAAAAATATACTGTGGATGATTGTAGTCCTAATTATTGGGCAATTGCTTAACTTTTCATCTTGGGCACAAATAGTTAAGTTTTGTATATTGTTTCACTGCACTGAAAAAAAATCCCACTGCTTCTGACACAGAAGTGTGAGGTAATATTGCTGCTGCGTTTAAATTTGGTCATGGAATGTAAATTAGAGACGTGTACAGAGAAATGGTTGGTTGGTTTTAGCTAGGATAGTAACCCTTGTTTTGTTCAGCAGACAAGCTCATAGATGATGGACATCTTTCCAGAGTGGAGGAGACAAAGATTCTAAAAGGTTAGACTTAATAACTTGCTTTAAAGTTTTGCTATGAGTGTTTGAATTTGATTATCAGAGGATTTTTTTGTAACTGTGTGAGGAATATTTAGATGATTATCATATACTGATCTTTGCTACCTGCTGTTCAATCTAAAAAACACTATTTCAAAATGAGTGGTTTTCATGCCAGCCTTAAAATACATAGAAATGGAGAGAATTTGAAAATGTGTACTTGAAAAAGAGATTGCATTTATATCTTTATAATTATAATCTGGAAAATGTATTTAGTCCCATTAGACAATGAGCCTGGTCAAAATTTTATAAGTGATGAATTCCAGAGCAATTGTATTCTATGGTCTTCCAGCTGGGATAGATAAAATATTTTAGTTATTATAAAGTATGTTTACACTGGATATTAGAAATGTCAGCATTGTGTAGTCTGCTGAAACTATTTATGTGGCGTTATTGAATAAGTGATTATTCATTGCATTTTGATAATTGAAAATTCAGAGAGGAAGGTGTTAAATGGCCACTTCTCAAGACCTAGAAGGTTGAAGCTATGCATGCTGTTGTCTTCTTATGTATGCTTGTTGAAGGCAGTGTAGGCTGCATGCCATATTTGGAAAAGAATGCTGACAATAAACAGAAGTGTAACTTAATGCTTTCATTCCAATATTATCTTGCAGATTAAGGAGTTATTTTTTGCACTGATGCGTAATGCATTACATCTAATTTTAAAAAAGGTATTTTGTCATGAAGTTTTACATGACTTCATTCAGTATAAGAATAGGAAAAATGTTTTTGTAATGAAGACACAGTAAATCAAGGTGAATTGCCAGTTCCCATTGAGATGTAATTGTATATTGAATTAGTCGATGCTCACATTGAGCAGCTTACCTTCATTTTCCTTGTCTTTCAACAATATTTATGGTATAAATGATATTTGTAAGATTTCTACATTTCTTATTTGTTATTTTTTATCTGTTATTCCTTAAGAAGACATAACATGTAGCATAATAAGCATGTCATCCAAAGTAAATAAATCTTTCCATACTTCTCTGTACTGTATTGTTATATTACAGAACAAAGAGACCCCCTAAGCAGTACTAGATTCTATTCTGATACTTAACAAAGTATATAATTAACACTAGAGTTAAAAAATGAAATCCAATGAGTGGTAAATTGCTTTTTTCATTCCTTTGTCTCAGTGACTCATCCCTTTTTGTATAGAAGGACTGACTGCTCCTTCTCTGACCATGTAGGGAAATATGAGTTACACTGTTTTTATCTCCTCCATGAGGTCCATCTGAGTTAACGCTTAACACTTTAACATAGATCAGTAAGAAACTAATAGCATTTTAACGTATAGCAGTGAACAGTAAGACTGAACTCTTTTCTTTTACATTTTTATTGTAGAGCTTTTTTGTAAATGTAACTGAACTGAAGGTGACAGTTACATGCATTTAATTTTAATTTACTCTCTGGAAGGTATCAAGCCAATTTACAATACCATTGCTAGAACAAAAAGACAAATATAAGATAGTGAAAGTGATTTAAGTTAGAACACAATGGGGGCAGTTAAAGCAGGAGGGAGCAAGGTCAGAAAATGGTAGCTTGATTCAACTAAACCAACCTTAACTGTCCTTGGTTTATCAGGGTAAATAATAGAGGAGAACAATCCTCCTCACTTTTCTTGCCCATCACCACTTGTCTTGGATGGTAGTGGCCGAGACATACACACTCCAGTCCGCACCAGCTGCACATGACTTCGTTGGTCTTCGTTGAAGTCTGTTGCATGTAGCAGCCCTCTTTTTAATCTGACTTGGGCTACTCCTTCAGTTAGTTTCTGAATTACTGAGACTGTTTGATCAAACAGTAAGTTCTACTAACTTTCCCCATCTATAATACAGGAGTCTTTTCTTGCCTTCTCCTTCACCATTCCTTCCAGCTAGGTGGAAGAAAAGAAAGAAATGAGAAGAAAGAGGGAGACTTCCTATTTTTCCCTTACACTGTCCCTATCGCTCCCTTTCCTGCTTTTATCTAATTGGGCTTTAGGGTTGTACATTTCCACCCAGCTTCGTGGCTAGACTCAGTTCTCATCCATTGCTGAAATTTCATAAGGCTTTGCAAAATTTCTGCTTTTTGGCCAGAATTCTCTGAACCTTGAGATCTGCCTGTCTCAGGTCAAGCTGGACTTATCACAAGGCATGCTGCGAACAGAGAAGTACAAACAAATGAACTGTTATACTTCAGCAATGACCTAGTAATCATTACAACTATACTACAGTTATGTAACCTGGATGCTACTAGACTTTGTATAACTGTGGGAAAGGTCCCGGCTGATAGCTCAGCCAAAACCAGTGGGAGAAGTCACACTGCAGGAAATTCACCTAGGCTTCTAGCAATAAGACTTTCTAAAGATGCGGGCCTAATTACTTATGGGAAGATATGCCAGTTAAAACCTGGTTGGACATCTCTGAAATGCTAGGAGGCAGAATGCAGCTTTCTTGGGGAGTATAAAGGCTAGTAGAGCTCAGTCCAGCACCTCAAAGCCTCCATTTCCGTTTTCAGGATTGGGCTGAGACATTAGCATAAGATCGTGAACAACAGGTACTCAGAGGGCAGCTAACCATACCCCATTAGTACCAATGAGGTGCAGGGCAGCTCAATATCAGGTAACAAACAGCTCAGATTTCTTCCTTCGAACCAGAAACAGTTCTCATGAACAGTTCAGTTTCAGTGATGTTCTTCTTAGAAGGAGGAACCCACACCAAACACACACACAGGCATAGTTTTATGGTGTACCTGGACAGTAGCACAGAAGTGATATATCTTGAAGTAACAAGGATATTGAATGGAAGAAGGTGCCAACTCCTGAACCTCAAAATGCATCCTCAAGGTGTGCAGCAGTGCTTAAATCAACTATTCATTTTGTGTACCCATATTAGAATAATCTGGCAACTCCAGGATTGGGAACATTTGCTACTTTACAATCCAGCTTCAGGACTTTGGGGGGAGTTAGTTGGGAAGTCTACCTTAAAGTTTTTTTTCTAACCAAATCATACCGGTCAAGAACCTGCTTAACTGAACAAATTGTGTGAACAACAAAAAAAGAAAGACTGCATTGTCTTATTTGTGAGGGTTGTGATCAGATGCTTCGTTGCAAATAACAAAACATGTAGGGTATGCGTCTATTGTAATACATTAACACAAATAATGAAACAGGAATTAAAATATCAAAAAAGAAAATGTTGGCTGTTTTTAAAAATGAAAACTACAGTGGGAGCACAGTAAATGAAATGGTTATAACCAACTATTTTTATCTCTTTTATGGTGTCAGCTTTTGGTCATTCCTAAAGGCTTCATATAATTTAACTGTTCCATGGTCCATCAAAACAGTATTTAAATAAGGACTCCAGGTAGTATCTTCTCATTCAAAGTGCTTTCTCAGTGTAACACAGTGCAAAGCAATGTTCCTTCTCTGTAGCTCTTTTATTTCTAGCATGTTACAATATTTGTATTGTTCTGGAACAGGTTTTCTTTGTCTTGCTTGCCTAATTTGCTCCCACAATTAGTGAGCAAAACAAATGATTTTACACTTGGGTCCAGCTGGCTCGGGTACAACTTTGAAACAAAGGGCTGAACTAAGCATGAGGCTACTGCTGCCTGTTTTTATTGTTCAGCATTAAATACATGATCTGGGAATGCTTAATCCAGTTGGGGAAAGGAGTGCAGAGAGAGAAAAACAATTTTTAAACTGTGATGTTTGTTACTGCTTTCTAAGCTGCTATAGATCAAAGATTTGATGTGAATAGGGGTTCAAAATATCATTTATGGGAAGTATATCTTTTAACAGAGGTAAATTTTGCGTTTTACAGAAAATCAAGCAAAGTCTAGGGAAGCTGAATTGTCAGATACTCTTAGCCCAAGCAAGGAGAAAAGCAGTGACGACACTACAGGTATATTTTGGACTTTAATTCTATTAAAAGCCTTTTGCAAAACAACAAAAGGCTGTTTGAACTTGAGATATAGTTTAAATGTCTCATTTTCAGGTAGATTTTTATATATTGCAAGACAACTGAATGTCTATTAAAATAATTTCATTCTCATGAATGCTAAAATATCAAGTTTCTTCTTCAGATGCTCAAATGGATGACCATGAACTAAATGAACCTATTGCTAAAGTAGCCCTCTTAAAAGGTAAAATACATTTTTCTCAGTGTTTTAAAACTTTTGTTGATATTTTTGGTCTGTTATGCAATAGATCTCAGTGATTTATATTAATGTAGAAGTGAGCTCCAGTTAGGCATGGTTATTACTGTGCATAGGAATGTAGCCTTAATGTACTGTGAAGTTTCATGAATAATGCCTTCTGTGATTGGGGAAACAAATTCAGTTGCCTTGAGTATTACTATGAAAAGTTACATGATCTTTTTCTTTCTTTCTTTCTTTCTTTCTTTCTTTCTTTCTTTCTTTCTTTCTTTCTTTCTTTCTTTCTTTCTTTCTTTCTTTCTTTCTTTCTTTCTTTCTTTCTTTCTTTCTTTCTTTCTTTCTTTCTTTCTTTCTTTCTTTCTTTCTTTCTTTCTTTCTTTCTTTCTTTCTTTCTTTCTTTCTTTCTTTCTTTCTTTCTTTCTTTCTTTCTTTCTTTCTTTCTTTCTTTCTTTCTTTCTTTCTTTCAAGACAACATAGACCTACTTGAAAGACATATGTCCATATTTTTCCTCCCGATTTTTTTGTCCACTTTTCAGGTTGTGACATTCAGCACTTAATCCAATTATGAACCAATGATGATATTTCATTTAAATATCAGTGTGTGTAAAATATCTCAGTTAATAATTTGATGTAAATTAAAAACAAATAAATGTAGGAAGAATTAAATATTTTCAAAATTATGAATAGATGTAAAGCCATTTTATATAAACATAGAAAAGTTAACTTGTTTGATTTACAGTTGTCCCTCACATAACTTGTTCCATTTCAAGAAGTTGCCATGTTATACAGATCTTACTGGAAAGCTGCATGATTTCTGAATTTCCTTAGCACCCAATTTCCAATGGCCACTAATTATGCACCCTGCATAATAGTGGTGTGCAAGGTTAGCTCCAGTTTGTGGCTTGGAACTGACTCTGCAAAAGTGGAAATGATTAGGAGCATCTTTTAAAAAGTGTCTGACAACAGGAAATGTTTTCTTTCATGCAAAGGGCCATTTGTCTATAGAATTTACTACCAGAGGAGCTGCTGATAGCAGTCAGCCTGGACAATTTTAAGAACGGAGTAGATAAATTCATGCACCCATTGATACAATGGTGTATCAGTGGGTGCTAGAATGGATGCCTCCAGGTTGGAGAGACAGACACGATGCCTCTGAAGGCCATTTGCAGAGAACTGAGAACAGGTGAAGATTTTCATTTAGTTTCTGGGCATCTCAAACAGAAGACAGCATGAGACAGGATGGGCTGACTGTCTGCGGCTCGATCCAGCAGGGCTCCTCTTATAATCTTATGTACTGTATTTTCTGGCGTATAAGACTACTTTTTAACCCAGGAAAATCTTCTCAAAAGTTGGGGGTCGTCTTATACGCCAGGTGTCGTCTTCTTATATGGCGAGTATATCCCAAACTCTATATTTTAACTAGAAAGTTGGGGGTCGTCTTAAACGCCCAGTCGTCTTATACGCCGGAAAATACAGGTACTTATATGAGCAAATGTTACTTGTTTGTGTTAGGTAGCCCTTTGTTTGTGTGTCACATTCAGAGATTCAAGAATTTCATGCTACATGTGGAAAACAGATACTACTTCATATGCATAAGAAAAACTACCTTCCATGAGGACTGTTTTATATGAGGGACAATTATACTTGACTACATTTTCCTCTAACTGGATATGCTGATGATTTAAAGCAACTGTTTCTCCATTCTTCAGCCTAAAAATCTCCCAGAACATTCTCTGTAGATCTGTAATAAAATAGCCTGTGCTTTCAAAAAAATAAATTGGGAGGGTGGATGAATGAAGAAAATTTGGAGACTCTTCCCAACTTACAGAATGTTTGTAATGGCCAGTAGAGAGGAAGAGCCAAGCTGTCAGTTCAGATATAATAGAAACCATCAGTTCATGTTGTGAAAATAAACTGCTATGAACTTTCAACTAAACAGCCTTCTGTTTTCCAATTACCTTTTGTGCCAATCAACATTTTTCACATTTTAAGTTAAATTTAGAGACATTTAGTCTCTGTGATCTACGTATGTTAATGACAGACTGAAGTTCAGTGGACTCTTTCACACGTATTGCTCAACTACAATTTAACCTTACAAAAATAAGTACAACTGTCTTGTAGGATTGCTGACTGTACCTTCTTTACCCCTCAGAAAATGCCTGTTCATGACACAGATTGATTTTCATAACACTTGCTAAACTGTAGTTTAGCATTTTATACAAAGCATTGTCTGATCATGTCTGATCAAAGAAGGATTTACTGTGTGCAGTAAACTGTAAATTGATGGTACATGGCATTTCTAGACACTTCCAGGTGCTGGCTCCTTTTGCCTCTACCACCTAAGGCAGATCTATTGCATGGTTCCTCTAAAAATACCCCCCCCCATTTCAGCCTGTAGCACCTGGGGGACCATATGATCATTCAGGCTGATTTTGAATCACTGCATGTTTCAGCTGAACTGTTCAAACATAGATCTAGTTCAAACACAGATTGGATAAACTGGCTAGTTTGGCACTAAATCAAAATATTAAACGTGGTTCATCCACAAACTGAAAAAGTACAAAATTTAGCACTTGTCAAGGAAAGTGGGATATGTGAAAGGAGAAGTTATCTATATAGGATGTGGGAGTGGCTATCAATGTAGATGAGTTCAAAAGAGGATTAGCTACTGGGGAATTTCAGCAAGGAAAACATTTTTTTACCCCGTTATATTTGTGCCACCCAATGGCATATGGTTTGCTACTGTAGGTTGCTGGAGTAGATGGGCCTTTGGTCCAGATCAGAAGGGCTCTCTTTATGTTCTACGGGTGCTCCATCTTTGGTACTTGAAGCCCAGATGGCTGAGGTGGTAAGAAGCACCTATTTTCAGCTTCTTTTGGTTTGATTCATTGAGATCAGGATAACATTGTCACAGTTTTGCTTAGTTTAATAATACCATGTCATAATTCCTGTAACATATTTTCTATATAACTGTCCTTGAAGAGTGTACAGAATTCTATCAGTGGATTTCCAGACAAATTCTCTTGAAAGTAGCCTCGTAACACCAATCTTTTTAGGATCCTCTGTGGCTACTTATGTGATACCAAGCCCAATTTAGATGCTGTTGATGCTTAATTTTAAAACCTTAAGCATTTTGTGATGTAACTGATAGAAAACACACTATCTCAGACTTTCAAGCTACTTAAATTGTGATGAGAAAGGACCTTTTCACAGTTACCTTGTTAAGCAATCCATGTGGTTTGCTGTATTGCTCTGTTGTACCCTGCCATTGCTTAGATTTTTAAAAAATAAATGTATTCACAAACAGGAGCAGAATATGTAAATAATTACAGTTGTGGTAAATAAATGTAACAGGTGAACTGAAACATTGTAGAGAGAGTGAACATCTTTCTCGTACTCAAATATTATTTTATATTTAACAGTTTGAGATCATTTTCATTACACAGTACTGTAACTAGATTTTTTTTTAATTAATTTTTTTAAAAATTACACCTTTAAAGCTAGATGTTCAGAAATAAAACATCAGCATCAGTTGCCACACATTCAGCTGTGCTTAATTTAAGTCTCACGTTTTGGGCTTATATTTAAAAGGAAAGTGCTAGCTCTTATTTAAAACACTTTACAATGACTTGCCAAATTATCTGTTAATGTCTAATTTAAGTGACGCTACATACATAACTTCTTTCCCCACCTACATATTTGTACCTTATTCTCCATTGCTTCCAGTGACGCTTTTGGGAGGAGGAATTTTCTTAATCATACAAATAGAGTAGCAAAAGCTCTTAACCTTAACATCACTTAAATATGGATTCTTCCATTTAAAAAAAATGTATATGCAGTTTTCCTTTTAGATACATAGTCCCCCAAGATAAAAAGTGTATTATGCTAGAATAGGGAGTGTCTGTAGCAAAGTGGTAGAGCAAACAGCCTGGAAAGCAGGGGGTTGCTGGTTTAGTCCCCAGACTCTTTCCAGAAGTAGACAGTTTTAAGCAACTTTGGTATCTCTGCATAGAAAAGTGCATAGAGGTGCCCATGGGTGTGTCCATGGAATCAACCAGGAATTGGCCACAACTCAGTGGTACCCAACAGCAACAAATGCCACCTTACCCAACCAGCAGGTGTCAGAGACTGCCTGAAGTGGCCCCTCTGTCACCTTGTTAGCTGCTGGCTACCCAGAACACTTGGATGGCTACTAGCGGTCACCTTGAAATTCTTAACTGCGGAAAATGAGTTTGCAACCAGACTTGCATTTTTAAAGTTATCCCTATAAGAAAAAGTTCCCATCCCCAGACAGACAAAATTGGTTTACAAACAGCTGAGAACTTAGTTTATTTTGCCCATACTGCAGCTTGCATTCACTTCCAAGTCAGGCAATATCTCCCCCGACTATGGATACTATTCACTGATTGTCCACTGTCATGGCAGGAAGCCACTGCCTTTTTGCTTATATAGTTTCCCACCCAACCTAGTTTACAAATAGGGTTATGAAATCAGCGATATGAAATCTTGAATTATGAAGTGGTGATCTTTCTGAGACTTTGAGATGAGGTAAAGCGAACAGTGACAAAAATGCTATTTCAGACTCAGCTTTATCCTGAGGGTGCCTCTTTAAGTGTGTCTGGTCAGTGTGTGTAGTGGCTCAGAAACTGCTCTAGAAAGTGTATCTGTTTTAAAAAATTGCACTTGTAAAGAACCTCAAAGCCTCCATTTCCTTAATGCTCTTCTTTTTTAAAAAGAACTACAAGTCTCAGCTGTGCTACTACTAGATTGTGCTACAAGAACAAAACTACCAAATAGAATTTAAATAAATATTAAACTAGTGGGTAAGACTTGTATCGTACTATAAATTAATAAATCTTCGTTTTAAATAGACATTCTGTTAGTCATATATTTTGTATAAGAGACTTCAATAATGATCAGCTTAAAAGGTGGAATTATTATATCCAGGGAAGAGTGAACAAAAGTAGCCAATGTAGATAAAATCCAGTTTTTCTAGTTCTAAGGCATCTTCCTCAGACTGAAGAAGAGCCCTAAAAATAGAAATCCATCCCTTTCTTTGGCAGTGTTGCTCAATATTATCTGGTATTTTTCTTTTGCTATCAAAATGAGACAGACACAGACAAACAGGTGTGCACATGTGTGCAAACACACAATCTTATGCTATGACTTGAATTATGTCTATGCTGTTCTTTTAACTGTATGCTTGCATGTAAGACTGAATGTTTGCGTGAAGGACTGTATATATGGGGCTTCCCAACTTAAAAATTAATTTTTCCCTAACTTTTCTCTAATTAATTAATTGACTAATTCTGCATGATTCTAAAATTTTATTTTCACAGGATAGTTTTTGCTAAAACTGATGTTTTAAAGAAAAATATTCTTTTAGCAGATGAATTGCAGGGTGCACAATCAGAAAATGAAACTAAACAAGAAATTCGACAGCTGCAGAAGGAACTTCTGGAAGCCCAAGAGCTAGCTAGAACAAGTAAACAAAAATGCTTTGAACTGCAAGGTGAGATGAAGATGAATTTGAATCTTCAGAGAGCTCAGGAAAACTATGCCCAAGTACACTATTCCATAGATCAAAGGGGAATATTTCTATTAATCCATGTACTTTGTTTTTTCAAAACTGAAGCTGAAAAATGTTTTATAGTACAATTCTGTGCACATCTACTCATGTGTCCTTGAGTTGCCTGAAATCTTATATTCTTTTGTCAGAGAATAATCCCATTGAACTCAGAGGGCTGTATGGCATAGAAATATCAAGTGGTTAAAAAGCTTGAATTTAAGCCATGACAGATTAACCATTTTCCCTTTAGTCAGTTTTCTTTTCCAGTAATATTACAGAAAAGAAGCATAGGGAGTTTTAATCATATTTTAAATTTATTAATAACTAGCAGAGTGATTTAACTGTATGAATATGTTAATTTACTTGGCTCTGATTTTTAATGACTTACTAAACTTGAAATAACTTGTTCAAAAACTAATTTAAATGTTTTAACCTACATAATAGTAAATATAATAATTAAATGTTTTCATATTTACAGCCCTCTTGGAAGATGAGAGAAGAGCCTATCGGCTGCAGGCTGAAGAGTCTACTAAACAAATCCAAGTTCTGCAAGGTATCGTATTCCCCTAAATATATGGCCAATGACCATGAAGCCTGCTGAATTTTGCATGCCTATTAAAAAATAACATTGGCGCTACAGTTGATATGATCAAAGACTTAAGAGCTTTATTTCACCTTTGCATGACAATTTCAGCTTTATCTTAGAATTAGGATTCAGGATTATCATCATTATTCAAACCATATGTTAAAAAATTATTGTGCTACGAAAATAGTAGTATGGACAACAAAAGAAACTAAGAATGAGGGACACTTAGGATAACTGTTCCTGTTTTTGTTTTTTGTTTTTGTTATCTTGCCTCATTTGCTCTTGTTCAGGCATCATTAAATAGTACTTTAGCATTATGTGGCATTGTGGCAGTTGCTTAGCTATTCTGTTATAACTTCCAGTGAAAAATTCATCAAAACCATTGCTTTCCTTTGCAGTCTGAGGGGCCTCAACATTAAGTCCTGTTCCCATATTAAGCTGTGGGAACAGAGATTTTCAGGGTTTGTTTGTTCGTTTATCTATTTGCATTTCTATCCCTCCCTATACCCAAAGGTCTCAGGGCGGGTTACAATATTATATTAATCTTAGACAGGTCCCTGCCCTCAGGCTTACAATCTAAAAAGACAAGAAACAAAAGGAAAATGGTGTGGGAGGAGACAGGAAACAGAGAACAGCAAAAAGCAAGCACTTGAGGTATTCAGTTCCAGTTCTTCAGTTCATTTCTTATTGCTGGAATTATCCTATTTCATTACTTTGAATTTTCTCTTCATTGATGGTTTTGTTCAACTGGGTACTGAATGCCCTGCTTTGAGAGAGTTTGACAGAATAATGAGTTGTGGGAAGGAAGGGAAGAGCATTGTGTGATCACTGTGCCGGCAGCAAGGATTTGGATTTGGATTTCTGAACCATGGAGAAAACTACCTATATGACGGACTCC
>MTQE01001058.1:13356473-13380492 GCA_014337955.1 Aspidoscelis marmoratus
TCTCATCCGGCAGGTCGTTCCTAATCCTTAGATTAGGATGTTCCTAATCCTTAGATTAGGATGTTAAGATTTTGAGATCCCAGAGGCATTAGCCAAGTGAAAAACACAGAATCTGAGAAAAATGGAGCCCATTACTAGCTATAAGAAAACTAGAGTTTTCTACTGTGTGCTAATAGTGAAAGACCATAATTTCATTATTTGCTTTACTAATAAGTATTTTTCAAGATGTATCCATTATATTTGTTCTTCACTTTAGACACCAGTATTTAGAATGTTCTGTGAGATTAATGTAATGTTGTTAAAGCTTTTTGTAAAAATTAATTTTGTATATATTGCTGCTTAAATGCCTAATTACATTAGACTGTAATTTTTAATGTTCTGCCATGAAATTTAATTATTATTCTGTGTTATCAAATATAGAGAGGATGATTAAGATATAGCTTTATATTAATAATGATATAAGCTACCTTTGGCAAGACATTTCTGGAAAAGTAATCTTCCTACCTCCTAAGTAAAAATTTTAAATCCCTGACACTACATACGCTCAAAGAGAATTATCTAAATATGTACTTTTGCTGACGTAAACATTATTTATTCAAGTCTAGAAGATTTGTCACTTGCCACTATGAGATTTGTTTTCACTTGTTAGCAAAAAATTTGTATCACTTTTTGGGTGACAAGTGACCTTCGGATAATTTGCAGACACGTTTAACTATGATCCAAAAGCTCTGAATAGGCCTATTTATTAGCTTTGATCTTTCCTTGTAGGTGAACTTGAAAAGTTGAAAAAGGAATGGACAGTTCTTGAAGGTGAATGCGTTTCCCTGAAGAAGGAAAATTCTTTGCTTGCTTCTGAACTTCAGCGACAGGAGAAAGAGCTACATAAGTAAGTACTGTTAAATGATTTACCAGTGCATTTGTATCATACATTTCAGTATTTATATCCTGCCCCTTATCTGAAGTTCACGGGACAGGTCACAACATTGGTAGAAACAAACCAAAATACTAAAAGCATGCTTAAAATATAACTCACGTATCCTGGCAGGCAATATTCAGGGAAAGGAAAATGGTAAAGAGCCTGGATAAAGAGTTATGTTTTAGCCAGGCACTGAATACCATATAGGATTGACTCCTGGTCTACCTCTGCTTGAAGACTATTCAGAAGCCTGGAGCATGCCATAAGTAGGGCATCTCATGTGCCACTACCCCTCAAACCTCTGAAGGTGGTGGAATTACAAGAACCTTCTCTTGGGATCTTAATACTCAGTAATATCTAAAGGAGCGCCTTCTTCCATATCGACCTGCCCGTGTTTTAAGATCTGGATGGGAGGCCCTTCTGGTGATCCCTCCGCCTTCAGCAGTTAGGCGGGTGGGTACCCGGGAGAGGCCCTTCTCGGTAGCAGCCCGCAGGCTGTGGAATGGTCTCCCCCTTGAGGTGCATCGGGCCCCTTCTTTGTTCTTATTCAGGAAGGCGGTGAAAACGTTTCTCTTCACACAGGCCTTTGGCTAAATGTCCCTCACACTTCCCGCACTGAAAGTTACTGCTGTTTTTAACAATTCTTGTAGTTTTAACACTGTATTTTTAAACTTGTTTTGATACTGTTTTTATACGTCTGTTTTTTAAATGCTGTGAGCCGCCCAGAGACCCTCGGGTATGGGGCGGCATATAAATGTAAATATAAATAAATAAATAATATCAACGATAATGAGACTACCGAGCACCTTTGTCACCATCCTGTCCAGATCCCTGGATTCTTGTGGATGTAAATGTTTATAATATGCCACATTGGTTAATCTAAGATGGAGGTGAAAAGTTCTCAGTACTTCCTGATGGGTGTACTCTGAAGAATAATGAGCAGGAACGTGGATTAACGTTAAATTGAAAAGAACAGATTATGTACTATTTATTCACCATTTCTGATGCGAGTTCACTGACAACACTAGACTTGTAATTGTTTCCTTTGTGTGTAGTATTGCCAAAGGAATTCTACTCTCTTTTGTCTAAAGGATACTGAAGATTCATAGTCTTACAAACAAATTACAGATTTTTTTTCGGATAAAGCGTATGTGTTCTAATATATTGAATAAAACAAATATTGTCTAGATAGGCACTGTTCTATTGAGATTTCTCCCTTTTTCCTTTGCAGCTCTCAGCAGCAGAGTTTAGCACTTACCAGTGACCTGAGTGTTCTTGAACTGTCTCGAAAAGAGCTTGAAAATAAAATGGGATCTTTGAAAGAACAGCATCAGCGAGATGCAGCTAGTCTAAAAACTCTCCTTAATGAAGCAGAAAGCCAAGCCAAGGATGCGCAAAATGAGGTAGATTTCAGCTCATTTCATTTCACCTGTGTGTAGATTTTTGTATGTCCAAGAATAGTTATTTTAAGCTGTGGCCGTGTAGCAGGAGCTTGACCCTTCTCTCCCCCCCCCCCCCCCCCCCCCCCCACACATTTGGCTGCTTTTGGATATATCAGAGTTATCCCTACATTGGGCATCTCTCAGCTCTTATTTTTATTCCTTAGTGTTGGGAGAATATCAGATGCTTTCACTTGTTACCTACTAATCATACGAACAGTAACAAGTGTGATTAACAATAACTGGTATAGATCTGTCATGATTTGCACAGGGATTCAATTATGCCAAAATGACATGTAAACTCCGTCTGCACAAATCAAGCAACTGGAATAATTGTAAATGGGGGGTTGGGGGGGGTTGGGGGACATGTGCCTGAAGAGGAGGCTCTGGCATGACTGGAATGACTTGGGCTCTTCTATTTTTGCATTTGAAAACGAGAAGGGGCTGAGAAGAGTCATGCTAATCTTCTCTCTATCATTCAAATTTTATTATATATGCTGCTGAAGTGGGCACAGGAGGGGCAGAGAAGAATGATAGCTGGGGGGGCAGCTGCCTTGGGGTGACCCTATCTTTAGAAAAAAACATGGAAGGAAGCAGGAGATATGATCCAACTATTTAAAAAATGAAAAGAAAAAAAAAAGGGAGGAAGCAGCAGAAGACAGTTTATGTGCCGGATGTATATCTGCCACCTACAGACTGAATGCTGTGCAGTGTTCTTCACACAGTGGTTGTTTTTTTCTTAATAAGAAATACGTGAGTTGTTTTCTGAAGGGCCCTTGCTCTTCAACCCTTTCCAGTCCTCAGGTGCAAAAACGGAGAAGCCAAACTATACAATCCATCAGATAGGCAGTGCTGAAAACTTCATGACCAGAATCAAGCAAATTCAGATTTGACTGTATAGAAATACAAACTCAAGAGCGTGCACACGTTTTGAAGTTTGATTCCGTGTATACTCCCTCTCCAATGTAGCTAATAGAAATAGTAGTTGTAAATTAAGCATAGCTGCAAATAGAAACAAAAACCTCAGATCTTCTTGCTGTTATTGCATTGCACATAGGTCCTATGGCGTATTAATGTTGTGTGTGAACAAGTCTGTCGTAAGCCAGATTGCTTTTGAAATCAAAGAGAGGTTAATGTCCAGTGGCCTGGGTCTGCTGTTGAATGAGTGCAGGGAGGCCCAACGGTGCTTTCATTGGGAACTTACTTAAGTATATGCTCTGTATTAATAATGGATAATTGAACTTTGATCTTAAACGTACTGAGATGTCACTAATGATTTTTGAAAATATCTTTCTTGGTAATATTTGGACACTACGAACTTCAGGCATAGGAGCCTATCGTTCTTGTTTCTCTTAAACTTCTTGTGTCAGGGAAAATATGATCTCTGAATATTCTTTGGAATGAGAAATGGCACATACTTCACCTTCTAACTTTGCCACATCTAAGGTAAACCTCATTAGCTTGCCAGTTTTTTTTTTAAGTGAAGATAAAAACATAATTGCTTCCTCTTCTTTGATATCTGAGAATGTTTTTGGCTAGCTTTACTACTGTCATTTCGACAGTCAGATTAAATAGACAAATAGCCTTTGCAAAGAAGGCATGTTTTCCTTAACAGGTAGGAATGAACTTCATGGAAGGTGAGTGTCCTTAGTGTTTCTTTGCCTTTTGGGCTTGATAGAAAGTACATTAAACAAGCTCTGAAAGTCTTCCAGAAATGCCTTATGCTTAGACAATGAATTAAAATATCCTTTAGTAAGTAACACTATTCTTTTATTAACATTGCAAGGAAATGTCATTGGCCATTCTCATCTCACTTTTTAGTCATCTCTTTTATAATTTCAGCTGCTACTTGAATGTCATTCCCCTTTCATTGTGTGGTGTAGATTTGTGTATTTTGCCAACTAATTTAAAATTGGCCAACATCTGCATATGTGGTGTTTCTGAGAAGTGATTTACTTCAACTGGATGTCAAATGCTGTATTGCTTTTGCCAAAAACCCGTTGGTTTTCTATGTGGATTTCTGAACACTTACCTTTAGAATATTTGTTCTTTAAAAAATTGGATTTCTTTCCATAGGTAGCAATGCAGAAAGCTAATCTCAGTTGAGAAGTATAAAAATATGGACTTCCCTTTTGAAGTCTGGGTACCACATGCTTTTTGAATACTTCCTGTTCCTTCCTTCTAGTTTGATTCTGCTTATTGTCCTTAAACATAGATGGCTGTAGTGAATTTGCTCACGCATCAGCCTTGTCGTGTTTTTCAAAAGTTATAAAAACATTTAGATATTAAACAGCCAATCATGTGTTGGTGCTATTAAAATATTGCTGATAATTATTCTATCTTTCCAGTTCTCTTTCATTTACAAAACTACATGAGATTTTTTTAGATTTTTTAAAAGGAATTCTGTTGCACAAATCATAGAGCTAGTACTTATCACCCGTCTGCCCATTATAAGGGAGCAGATTTTAAAAAATGGCCTTAGATATGATGCTGGTGAAGGGCTTTTCTTCAGTTACTATTCCTGAGAAAGGTTTAGACAGCAACTGTCTAACATAGAATCACTGGGTTGTTTACAATTTTCCTATTTAGTGCTTTCTAGCAAGTAATGAATACATTTGCAATGTTTTGTGATATGATGATGAAGGTTACCATATGCACTTTTTTGAGTTCTTTCAGAGGTTTCATTTCTACAGGAAGAATGCTATTAATTGACCCATTCTTTCCATGGTTCAAGCATCTTGATACTGGGCCTATACTTTCATATTAGGCATTCAGTTTTCCTCTGTTGAAGAGGATAAATAATACAGCAGATTTTGGATGAGATAAAATAAAAAGATGTGTGATTCGTTGGGAAGGAAATAAATATGAGTCAAATAATATGGTGTTGTCTTGTGTTTTTAACAGAAAACCTTAATGGGCTGTTAAATATTTTAATTCACTTTAAAATATTTGAATACACTTTCATGTCCTGAGATGTGGGAATGGTCATATAAAAATTTCAGCAAGATGAATTTAAGCTAGGTGCCACATACTGAGTGCTTTTTTATTCTGCCCTTAAAGCTCTAAGGAGTTCCTCTAGTAGCTTACAAAGTGTACTTTAAAGAGGAGCAAGCCAGCTGGAGAAGGACATTGCTGGAAATCCATAGCTGCTCATGTCTGCTGCTCAGCTGCCTTTCCTCCAATAATGCCTTGTAATCCAAAACAAATTACACATACTTGGCAGTTATATGTCTAGTTGTGGCATGAAAAGTATTTTTGACCCTTTCCTCGAAACATAAGGAAAAGCATCACAAAATGTTGTTAGAGGAAACTAAATCTTCTTCAAAAGCTCTTGGTAAGTAAGGAGTAAAGTGCATCTTAGGTATCCATATAAATAACCATGTGGTTTCCTTTCCTTTCCATTTTTGGAAAAGCACAGGAGAAAAAAATCTGACTACATATATTTAGTTTAAATGGGTGTGTAGATATGTGTTTTCTTTGCCTCTAGTATGAAAAAACGCAGACCATGCTCTCAGAGCTGAAGTTGAAGTTTGAGATCACTGAGCAGGAAAAACAGTCAATCACAGATGAACTCAAACAGTGTAAAGACAACTTGAAGCTGCTACAAGAAAAAGGAAGCCATGTAAGTTGGTATATAGTATGCGTCAGATTCTGATTATTTCATTTCCATTGTAATATCACTTGTAGTGGATACACAAAAGCCCATTTTCGGAAAAAGTGTTATTGCATGCAGTAACTTGTATGTAGATTTTATTTATTTATGTACATTTATATTCTACCTTATACCCTGAAGTCTCAGGATGAGTTACACCAATTGAAATGCATAAAAACAAAAATTAAAGGCAGTTAAAAACAGTATGGTGCCCAAATTGTAAAAGGATAACTGTTTCTTCAGCAAAGGCACGGATGAAGAGATACATAATATAGTCAACATATTTTTGAGCTAGCATAAGGGAAGAGACACTGTAGGGGGCAAAGAAATACGAGTTTTCTATTCCATCAACCACACAAGTGATTCCCAACCTGGGCTACACATACACCCAGGGGTACAAGCCCATTTAGGGTATGCAGAAAAAAAAGAATAATGGCCATAAAAGGCACTTGCTGTTATTTTAAATTTATACAGTACATTATAACTGTAACTATTATAACAAGCAGTTTATAGAAATGAGCTGCCAAGTGAAAAAAGTTTGGAGATCACAGTCCTAAACTCATAATAAATAAGTGAATCCATGTCCTGTGAATCCTCTAGAGTGGCAGTCTTTCTATAGTCTTCTGACAATTTTCCCCTGCAAATGTTGATTCAGTCAAGATATCCTTAGTTAAGATATCTGAGGTGTTCAGTACGATGCTCCCTCCACATTTGTTCCCCGACGGATGGAGCAGACTCACTGTGGGTTATCACCATTGTTCTGAACATATTGTGAATATTGCAGATAATGTGGCAGTTCCATTTCTGAAAAGCACTCTATATGCAGATCACGTTAAGTGGAGGTATGTGGTCTCTGGCTTCTTCTAACAACTGACTTTCAAGAACCAACATCTGGTTTCCTGCATATAACTAAAACTCTGGTATGCAAGGAATATGATACTTAAGAGATGAGTGTAGAAGCCGAAGGCATTTTAGATTATTTGTTTTTATAGTGATTTAAGTGTAATCCTCCTTGAGACATTTGGGTATGATGGATTGAGATGATAGATAGATAGATAGATAGATAGATAGATAGATAGATAGATAGATAGATAGATAGATAGATAGATAGATAGATAGATAGATAGATAGATAGATAGATAGATAGATTGATTGATTGATTGATTGATTGATCAATCGATCAGTGGCCTGTTAGAACCTCAACCCCCTCTTCCTCAATAGATCTCCAGCTTGCTCTTGGCAATTTTACCAACCACAAGTTTTTATCAGAAACTGCACTCTTGCAGTTGGTGAGAAATTTGCATGTAATTATTTAGAAACCTTGACTAGAAGAACTTTGTTTGTGAAGACAAGAACATTTGATATAAAGACATAAGAACTTAAGAGGAGCCCTGTTGGATCAGGCCACAGCCCATCTAGTCTAGCATCTTGTCTGGCATAGAGGCTCACCAAATGCTTCCGGACATTTTAAAGGAGAAGATGAAGGCAAATCCTTCCAAATGGCCTTTTGAGGCATCCTGTCTATGCTTCCCTACATGAAAATATACAGCAATTAACGTGTTTGTGTTTCCTATCAGTGGCCTCCTCTGACTCAGTTAAAGCTTCTTTAGGTGATAGGCTCCATTGCTTCCAAACCTCTTTGCTTACCTTGAGAGGTATGGAGCTTTAAGGTACTGTTATTGTTAGAACTTTTTAAAAATTATGTCAAGTTATCCAAGCATATTTTTAATTTTGCTTCCTTCAGTAATATCTGAAAGTTTTGAATTACAACAAGTTTGGGATTTACCCCAATTACTGCATTTGCAGCATACTAGGAGCTTGGGAACAGAGGAAGAAGCTTTGAGAAATGGTTGCCTTTTTATGAGAAAACATTCTCAAAGCACGTGAGAACATAAAATTCAGTTGAAGAAAACAGAAAATGCATTATGAACCAGTAAACAGTAGAAAAAAAATATTAAGTTCTAAACTGATTTTAGCTGTTTTTCTCTTGGTGGCTTTGCGCATACATGTGTGCCCCTGCATCGGTTGAGGAAGGGCTGATTGCAATGAAATTGCTGTGCCACTTGTGGGGAGAATGCATGCAAAAGCAATGGACTTGGTTTCATACTTTTGATATTCATTTCCAAATCCACATGAATGTTGCTTTTCATCAAAAATTTCAAGGCAGACGGGAAGACCATGCAGTAATAGCCTGTTGCTGGGAGAGTCCAGAACATTCTGATGGAACTTCTTGCTATTTTTGGAATAGGGAAACTTGAAATAGGGACTATTCACCATACCCCACATGATTGCTGCTACCTCCTGCAGGGTTTAGGGCACAGAAACCTTCAGTAAAGCGAGTGGGATTTCTCTTTGATGATTTTTGAAGCCTGAGTTCAGATTCACAATGAATTATTACTCATTTTTTTTATTTCCCTACTGTTATCTTAATGCAAGCTGTCATGCTAATAAAGGCTAGAATTAGACATGTGTACAAAAGAAGAAAAACCATTTTCACCTGTTCTTTGTTTTAGGATATCATACTCCTTTTAGTATGTTTACAACAAAGAGATGTGTTAAAATACTGGTGATCTGGGCATACTATAAAATCAGCTAGTGTTATGAGCCTCCAGAATGCTTCATAGGGTGGCTTTAAAATTGTGGGATTGCAGGATTGGGAGAGGACAATGGGAGAAGGCTGGGTAATTGAGGAAAAGGTTTGCTGAATTTATGGAAATGTAGAATTTGCCCAAATTTCCCTCAATTCAGAAATAAACCAAATTATTTTCTAATTTTTTTGTTTGAAAATTAGCCACCTTAGAACAATAATTAATTTGTGGTGGGTTTTTTTCACATAAACAAAGTTAATGTGGATTTTAACTGGTCTCAGTCCAATGCTTTCTGTCCTCAGATTACTACATATAATATATTGCCAATCATACTTCACTTTCTCTGTGTTGAAGTCATATTTTTTATCCATCTTGTGCTTTCAAAGCCTTTATGTACATTGCCGTTGCCTACATAATTAGTTTAGCTCACATTCAGATCTTGCAGTTGAGTAATATGAAAGTTAGTGCTCAGCTGAGTTCAGGATATGTACAACTGATGCTGGGTGTCTGGAGATGGATTAAAAGGGCTGCCTTGAGTTCAAATGTTAACTACAGCAATTCCAGTATTTTTATAATCTTGCCTTTCACACTATCTCAACACCTGTGACTTTCTTCATGAAAAAATTGGCAGAATCATGTTAAGAGTAGGTGTTAGAAAGATGGCTCAGAATATATAAGGAGATAAAAAAAAGAGACAAATTTCTTATCCAGAATACTTATTGTGATCCCTATAAGGCAGAATTACCAGAAAATACATTGTAAACAAATGTAGCAATGCCTGATGGCCAGATATTCTAAGCCATGGTGAACCTTAGAGTCCTAGTTCATTTTCAACTGGAAACATTTTGATGAAGCATTTAAAAACAATAAAATTGTATAAGATATTATCTAATTTATTAATACAGTTTGTTGTTTCCTATAGTATTCTGTGGAATCTGTTGATGGCCATAATAGATTAAATTCTAATATTAGTTTCTTGGTAAAACTTATCTTTCCCTTTGTTATACTTGCAGGCTTTTTTTTTCTTTTTTACAAAATTTTACAAGCTGGTTCTGAAAAAAAATGTGAGGAATAATTGTTAAGGGCTTTTGTGCATTTTGCTGCCCTCACAAAATGAGATTGTCCCAAATGTCTTAAGATATCATAGGGTGTTTTTCCACTGCAGCCCTTAGATCTGGATCTAAGAAGATCCGGATCTAAGGAATGGGTACATTTCTTAATTCGGATCTAGTAGATCTGGATTAAGGGAAGCACCCAATGTGTTTCCACATGAGGTGTAGCACCCATTAGGAATGGGCGCTAACAGCCCTGCTGTGGAAACAGCTTTGCACCCATCTGGGGAATCCAGATCGACCCACAAGGAGTCGGTCCATTACCCCAGGTGTTTTGGGGGGCGTGGGGGGCAGTCTTCGAAGTAACTTCGAAGTGATTTTGAAGTGACTTCGAAGTCACTTCGAAGCCAATGTTGGGGGGGGGTCTCAAAGGTGCATCCCCTCTCCCTAGCCTCCTTTGAACCCCATTCCCTTTAATCCAGATTTTCTGGGAGAAGACCCCATTGTAGACCCCTTTAATGGGGTCTACAGAAAATCCGGATTAAAGGCCAAAATGTAGCCATTAGATCCGGATTTCCCCAATGGCTGTGGAAACAATCGGGTCCCAAATGGGTGCCGTAGTGGAAATGGAGTCATCCAGCTCACACCCAAATGGGTCCTAAATGGGTGCAAAAATGGGTACTTTTGACAGTGGAAAAACACCCATAAAGAACTATAAGACAATAGACCAGGACCTGGAGTGTAGAATTGAAATGGTAGGGTTTCTGATTTTCTCTTTTTTGATCAGCCTTGAGTGGACGCATTCCAAGCAATAGTGAGACATTCTTCACTTTATGCCTTTGGTACCATGTAATATTCATCCTGTGCTGCCAAGAGATCAGGCACAATGCCATCCTAAGCATCATGCACTTTCAGCAATGCTAAATAGTGAATTTCCATTCCTGTGACTATAAAATAAAAATCAACAGGGTTAATGCCCTAGAAATCTAGTGTATTCAGGGCTCGTGAAGAAATTAATGTGTCAGACAATGCTACAGTGTTCTCAAGATATGGCGCAAGCTGTTAATATCTAAGATAACCTTCAGCTGTTAGTTTAGCCTCTGTTTGGAATCTTAAGGCGCGAAATGTTTTTTGTGCCCAGAGGAGCTAATAGGGAAGTTTGGGATTCTAAGTAGACTCAGTAGACATTAACAGCAGGTTTTTGATAGGTCCACAGAGGCAGAGGAGACTCAGTAAGGAGTAGGAGCCTAACATCCATTAATAGCTCAGTTTTCTTCTGTCTTTGAAGAAACCACATAGAAGGAGCACTATAGTCATTTATAAAACTATTTGATTGTTTTGTTCTACCTTATGCTGTGAATTCAAGCAGCAGCCATGAAACACTTTTGCTAAATAAAAAAACTTTTGCATAACCTTCAAGGAGTGTATTATCAAGAAATTAACTGTGCAACACCAATAGTTATATAGAAAGAGCTTTGAGTGAGGAATTTTTCATTTAAAAGAAAAACAAACACAATTTACCTTTTTTTTTTAACTGCAAGAGTCATGTACACATGGAAAAAGTAGTGATATATATTTTTGAGGAAAAGAACTATGGCTTCATATCAAGATGGATGGAAGATCCTGACTGATATTTCTGAACGTTTTGTTGAATGTGACTTGCAAATCTGGAATTTATTAGAAAACGATATATGCACTCTGTCATATCCACCCTTGCAAAATGCTGAATAAGAAAGCTTCATTTTTCTCTGAGTACCATTTGTATGAGAAGAAACAATTTTGTTAAGAGAAAAACTGTTCCTTTCTCTTTGACCATTCCTGTTTTATTTTGTACAGTGGTGTACTAACTTTGTATACCAGATTAGTTGTGTCTTGTTAGATGTCTTTAATGTTTCAGTTGAAACAAAACTTGATCTTTGAACTCCCCCTATCTAAATCATCTTTACCTAATTGATATTTATAGTACAAAATGATTTTAATATCCCTTCCCTTCCCTTTAGCCTTCCATATTACCACCTGTCCCAGCCGTATTCATCGGCCTAATCCTGGCTTTCCTGTTTTGGTGTTACAACCCATTGTGGTAGAGAAAGGTACTACAAGCACTGTTCAGTCCATGTATGTTCACTCCTCTCACCTGTTTGTGCCATTTTTGTAAAATAGTGCATGGTGAAAAGCAGGTATTTGTTTACCTGACACGAACCTTCATTTAATAAGGCATTGTGTGTAATATTGACAGACCAGAAAACTAATCATTTAACATCTGTCTGTTTTCCTTGTGCTGGTGCTAACCATGTCCTGTTGTAAGCTAATCATTTGTGCCTCTCCTAACACACGTTTTGTCTTTTGTAAAATGCTGCAGAGTTAGGGCGTGGAAGAAGATCTAACTATTTAATTAAACTTAACAAATGCATATTTGCATCTGGTCCTTTATTTCCATTTTACACTAAACTAGTTAAGAAATGTATCTCTGGATATGAATGCTTTTCACTTTTCTCACTATTTTGGTGAAGACTGGGGAGGGGGTGAGTGGACGAGGTGAGGACCATAGTGGTAGGTGTGCATTTCCAGCTGCAGTGATGCACCTGTTAAGAGTGGAATGATATTCCTCAAAATGGACAAAATTTAAAAGGTGGGATGAAGAATATACATGTTTCATTAATATTGCTGCATTTGAGATTTGCTTTCTATCTAGTTAAGTTCCTTGCCCCATCCGGTTTTCATTCTTTTTTTAAATATTTGGCTATTTTTATGTCTTCTTTTAACCTTGTTTGTAGATTCATATTATAAACTGCTTCAAGATCCTTTCGATGTCGAAGCAGTATATACATCTTCTAAATAAATGTTGAACATGCATTACTGAATGTTGATAGGCAAATTTTAGTTCATGCATTATACTAAGGTATGGGAGGCGTAAAATATTTGCCATGGAAAGCAGCTAGATTTATTTTTGAATAAGCAACAAATGCTGTTCAACAAATTAAAGAATCAAAAAGGTTTAACAGGAATTACCTTAAAAGGGAGAAATTTAAGTGATTAGTAAATTGCATCCTGGATACCTGGGGTCTTTGGTGAAACCTTTCACTTAGATGAACATTGTGTAACTCACTTGGGCACAGTCAAACTACCTCAAAATCATAACCAGATAAAAAGTATTCTAGGGACTTCCAGACCCTTTAGAAACAGGGTTTAAATAACTAGTGTCCTTGAATTCAATGAGATATTGATTCTTTTCTTTTTTTTCCACACAGAGACAATGGCCTTGGATGCCTGTGATGGCAGCTTTGGTAGCGGTGACAGCCATGGTGCTGTACCCCGGCCTAACCAGAGCTTCTCCATGAGAACTGTTGTTGAATCCATACACCGTCCTCCCTTTAGAAGCTGGCATCATTCACATACTGGGGGAAAACAGATTCATCCTGTTCCTTTTTTTTACCTCTTAGTACCACAGAGTTTGGCTTCAGAACAGCAGTAGGGTCATTGCTTTAAACTGTACAAAATGTATCTGTCTATAAAGAAGGAATAAAATTATAACTTCCGTTGTGAGCAGTATTGCTGCTTACAACTACATGTAATTCTTAAGATAGTATGTTGGAGTTCTAAATACTGTTATGGTGGCCTAAAGTAGGCTTCTTGGTACCAAATTATTTATAATGGATAGGTGTGTGGACATTTTACTTCAGAATCTGATTGCCAGATTGAACGCAATGCATTTCCCCCCTGATTTGGACACTTAAGCCAAATATCCTTTAAATACTTGGAAACAGATGCGGTGTGCTCAGTGCCTTTCAGTTTAACTTTATTTGTACATTAACATATCTTTGTTATTTTTACTTGCTGCGAGTCACTGAGCTATTGGGAACAATTTTAATTTTTTTTCCAAGTCTTCTGACAAAAACAAATGTTTTCTTTTTTTCCTTTGATAAAGGTCCTAGACTTGGGAACTAGTATAATTAATTATCAGCCTTAAAGAGCTCTAGAGGAAACTGAATGGAAAGTAACAGTCTAGACTGTTTTTGTGTGCATGTGTGTGTGTGCCTGAGTGAACTATGGTTTTTCCGGGAGCAAAGTTTTGATTTTCTGATGGACATAGTGCAGTGATCCAATTTTAGTTTGAATGTAATTTATTAAATCTCATGTATATAGACACTATAAAATGCAACATATTTTCTCACATATCACATTATTGAAATGATTTTTCCAGTCATTTATTATCCAATATTGAGCTGGGGAAGTAATGTTTGTCTTTTTAACTGTGCTATCATTGACACAAGTTCATTATGTGAAGTGCTCGAAAGCTTCTATTAGGGGAATGAAGAAAACAAAATCCAAAATGGGCTTTTGAAAGGCTAGAATAATCTAATTGGTCCTCTATGCAACAGCCTAAGCTGAAAGAATGTGCTGTCAGGATTAGAAGCTTTACATCCCTATCTACATACATCACACTTTTTATGGCCTTAATGTCAATGTCCACAATAAGTATTGACTTGCAAATTAAGGGGCGACTGTAATTAAAACCTAAATAAAATGCTGGCTTGCACTGCTCCGCAGCTCTGTTTGTTAAGTTGTGTATATAGAACTGCAAAGCAAAATGATTCAGCTGATCCATAGGAAGACTACTGTCAGCAAAAACAAGTTGGTTTAAAGGATTTAATGGCAATCATCAGATCTAGTTAAATATTCAAATAGAAATGTTAGTTTATATTTTGCCTTTGAGGTGTTGAAGGTCACTTTACTTTAAAGTTTCTGTCTTAAACTTTTTGAGATTTGTTATTGGGAGGATCACCTAGATATAAGGGAATGTTAATGCACAGATTTTTAGAAAATGTCATTTCTTTTTGTTCTTTTTTTCAGTTGCAGGAAGTTGTAATGCACCCACAATTCACCCACAGACACACCCACACACATGCGCCAGTGGTACTCAGTACCCCTTGTATATAGGTTATTGCAAATATTATTCTGAAAATGCTTAACTTCAGAATTACATTTTTAAAAGTAAATAATTGTTTTAAATCTATTTTGTAAAGATATAAAAACAGCAGAATTTCTGGAGTACAGATTGAACTATTTGCACTAACACACGTGATGTGCATGATTTAATAAAATATCTTTACTCTCCCTATAGATGTTTGAGTTGAATCTCATTTGACGTGTAGATTTTTTATAAATACGTTTTTTATTCGGGAACAATGGTAACATCTCTTTATGAACAGTGTTGACAAAATGTCTGCTAAAGGGTTAAATGTGTAAATAAGAAGAGTTATATCCTAAGGAGCATGAATTTACTGCTTGGTTTTAGGACTTGTTTGAAGTATAATAACTGATTGCAAGTACATCACAAAATCATGAAGTTGTGTTAGGATCATAGCAATGTTCTGTGGGTTTGTGCAGATGTCAAGAAGAATGCCAGACATATGAGTATCCACTCTTGTTTCCTGATTCTAGTTTTCAGAAACACAGGTTGTTGAATTCATTCTCCCAACTTTACATTGTCTGCAAATCTTATTACAATGCATATTTGCCATGCAGTGCAACAAGAGGTCTGTCAATATATATAGATTATGGAGCTCTGTCTGCTCTTTGAAAGCATCATTTCTTCCTAAAAATAAGCCAAGAAGACTGATTTAAACCCAAATACTTTTTCTTCAAAAGTGTCAGTAAACAATCCAGCTACAAATTCCCTGGGAGTTTAAATTTGGTGTATTTTTGGGGTTCCAATTTTACTGTTGGTTACTTTACTGTTTCTATTTGTTAATTATGAAAAGTTTATTCATGTCTGCTTTCTATATTTTGCCTTTTCACCTTGATTCCAGACTTTTCTGTTGTCACTTCCGTAGTACAAGGCCCATTATTCAGTGTCATTCAGTTGGAAAGGCTACAAATCAGGTGTACGCTCTGTATATGGAAGGTCTCAGATTCTGTCCTCATTCTCTTCTGTTAAGGTTGGCAGCGACTCCTGTCTGACAACACTCTAAATCTATATGAGTCAGTGCCAACAGTACAGGATTAAAGAAACCAACAGTCTGATTCAGTGTAAGGTAGCTTCCCATGTCCCCACCATATCCTACAGACCAAGATTTAAACCACTGAGCAGCACTTAAAACAATAAATATCAAATTTTTAGCTTCAATATCAAGTCTTATGGCACAAGACTGAAAAGGCTCTGGTAGAAGGAGCAGGTTCACAGGCCAAGCAGCCAGTAATCTGAAGAGAAAAACACATTAATTTGGGCTAGCAGACCAACAGCAAAAGCCATCCGCCCAGGTCTGAGCTTTACCAAGGCATGTGCTATAGTTTATTCTTCAACAAAAACATGAGGCCTTGTGCTCTGTGAATGAGCTTTGGGTTCTCAGGGTAGAAATCTACACTACAATCTGCATTTCGAAAATGAGTTGAAAAACTGATGATTCTTCTCTTTTTCCTCCATTATTCTTTGTTAATGAATAAAAATGAATACGTGTAGCCAAACTAGTATGAAGATCTCAAAATTTCCTATGGCTTCTCCTTCATCCCAAAAGATAAAAATTAGCTTGCAAACATCCCCAGAAAACATGTACTATGCCCTGGATTAGCTTCTATCCTAAGAGGAATAACTCGTTTTACTCCTGATTCTCCAAACTGTTTTCCCCAAACTTTTAATCTCATCAAACTCCTGTTAACCATTGTGTGATATCTTCCCCAAAGTAAGCAGTAATTTCTGACTCCAAAAGCCCTTATTTCCTTACTTTCCCGTTTTTCTTCAAGTTAATAATATAATGGTGAATAGCTTCATGTAAGCTTAGCAAATCCCAAAAATATCAAATATGGCCTCATTCCATAGAATCCATCTCAGAAATCATTTCTATTTATTCTCTTAAAACAAAATTACTGTCTTCTCTCAGTGATTCTTGACCCATGTATAAACAGACAAAGTTTGCTTTTCTTCATGGTGCCCACAGCATCTCCCAATCTCTTCAATGAGTCACCAGAGAGAGTAAACTTTTTCCTAGGTCAGATCCTCTGACTGAAGGAGAAATCTGCCCTTTTAGATTATGAACACTTTTTCCAAGGCTTTTTAATATCCCATGTCCATGGTCCAGGCCTCTTCCTTGTTCCAATTATAAGCCCAATCTTAAAGCTCTGATGGAATCCAGTTTAAGGATTTATAACCAAACTCCTGTCATGATGCCTTTACACCAGAATTTTTCCCAATCATATATGGCCAATTACATTTTATTTTTCCTGATCATATCTGGTATCACTATGTATTGAGGATGGTATGTGCCAGTCAAAGTGGCTTGGAGATTGTGCCCGAATGTTTAATGGTAAATTATGGGCTTCTATGGTTCCCATAAAGCATCTAAGCTCCTAATTCACTCCCTTAGGAAAAGATGGACACAGATATTCTTCACAATTCCACATGTCCTCAAAGGACTATGGAGAGAGATGTTCGAACACATATGATCCAATAATATCTTAGTTTTGCATTTCTAAATTGTAGTATTCACAGTTATTTAAATTTATTTATTTGTATTTCTATCCTACCCCGAACCCAAAAGTCTCAGAGCAGGTCAGTAATAAAACTAGTTTAAATCTGGTAATCTTGGTGAGGGTGACATCTGAAAAAGAAGCCCAGGACTGTGCTATTGGCAATTTTATTAAATGACCTGAAGTCTTGCGTAATGTGATTCACCAGTGTCCCTTGGATTGGGACTTTAAGGGTCAGGGGAGAGGTAACATTCTAATAGAAGCTTTCCTTTCATATCCCAGAACAAAGGATTTTTAGAAACTAAAGTATACAGACACCAAAGGTGTTTAGAATTGCAGTTGCTATTTGGCATGCTAGAACCAGAATGTTCACAGACTGGGACAGAGTGTTTTCTCTTCAGTTTGCTGCAGATAAATTGGTGTGATCTGCTATTATACAAAGCAAGGGGGTGTGGTAGGGAGGAAAAAGGCATGGGCTCATTTAATGAGGATTTCTTTTAGAATTCAGCCAAAAGATGAGGCTCTGTTGGATGACTGGATTCATTAGCAAATATGAAACACGAGGACAGAGAGGCCTGGTGTTGTGTGGTCCATCGGGTCATGAAGAGTCAGACACGACTGAAAAACAACAACATGAATAACTGGACTGCAGTATTAGCTTTGTTCATTTGTGGTTTTTTTAATTGAAAGGCTATCCAAAGCTCAAAGGTTTTTTTTTTCTCCTTGATTTATGTTTCTCTGGCCCAACTTTACTCTTCGCTGGATTTTCATTTCTCTTTTTAACGCAAGCATTAGAGAACTAAGGGTGTTTTTCCACTGTCACTAGAAGTACCCATTAAGTACCCATTAATGGGTTAAAAAATGCCATTACATACCCAGTGGAAAAACACCCTAAGTCTCTTTACATCACTAGATGGCTGCTAGCATCAAAGAGTGTGTATTTTTTACTAAGAACTAATTCTGGAAGTGTGAAAAGTACTTCCCAGCCTTCTGTGAGCAGGAGACTACACTGCTAAAAGCAAAACAAATCCCTCTCTGCCTTCCAGAGATTCTCTCGTTTGAATTTCGCAAATGCCTACTTTCTGCAAGCGATGGCTGACTCACCTGAGCTATGTGCCTTCATGCTTGCATCTGATCAGCAGATAGACATGATGGGATCACGACCAGCTGGCCACTTGTGGCCACTGGACCACTGAGGAATGTAAAGATGTATTTTTCTTTTTATTTATAAATATATGCCATTTAGGACATTCTCCTAATATGTGGAAAACCACAGTCTTGTTTTTGAGGTGATCCTGGATTAGTTAGAAGGAGTTGCAGCAAATGTGATTGTTCAGGATATCCTTTTATAATACTCCAATCTATACCACTTCTTTTTCTCTTTCTCTGGGCTCTAAGGTTTTTGGTTCCCCATCTCATCAACATTTGTTCACTGTGATCACCATAAACATCTGGTAGGCTGAACGTTTTATACGGAGCCTTGTCCTAGGGGTTTCTCTTCACCGTGGGTGAGGTTTTCCTCATGAATGCTCAAATCATTTCATCAACAGTTATAATGTTCTCATTTATAAGATTGCTGCTTAAGCCATTCAGCTAAATTAATGTATTTGTTACTTTTCACAGTCTCAAAAGGTTACTCAAAAAGCTGTACAGAAACAACATGCAGCTTAGAGACAGGAATGTTACGTAAGAACCTGCTGGTCTCTTCGTACACCGTCGCATTCTCAAGCAGATAACTAGATGCCTGGGGAAAGTCTACAAGCAGAAGTAATCAGGTTGCAAAACTCTTGTACAACAATGAATGCTTCAGTAAGTTTACAGGTCCAGTGACCTCTGGTGTCTTGGGCCAGACCCAAAGTTTTGAAAAACCAAAGACTGAATGGTGACACACATTATGTCAGCTTTAATAGTTGCATTTTTGAAGTCAGTTCAGTGCTACCAAGACCATCTGGTATTTTCTTTTATGTTGGTGAAGTTTACATACTTGCTATTGTTTTCTTTTTGTTATATAGTCACTTCACTTCATTCACTCTCATCCATGCGGTTTCAATAACCTTGTACTACATTTGCAAGCATAAGGATTTCTGGAAGGGCTTGTTCTTTAAAAGGATAAAATACAAAATTCACTGATAATAATGCATTTCTGCATTCCAATAGCAAAAGTGGAGTTATCTGTCCTGGATCTATATGTTTTTTAAAAATCTCTGTCCTTGATTAAAAAAAAAAAAGAAAAAAAACCTTTTTCTTAGCAGCTGATTGTTTTAAAGGGATACTATGCATAAGGATGGTAAATTGCTTGTATGAGGTCCTCTAAAAATAATGTTTCGGGGCTGAGAATACACACCTACTGAATAAAATCTGAGACATCTGAAGCTGCACAGGAGTGAAATGGCATCTTTCTCCATGGATCTTATTTGCTTTGAACTGTAGTTCTGAGGCGCTGCTTTCTCCTAGTGAGTCAGCTGTTTGACACTGACAACGCATTCTCTCATCACCTCATGGGGTCAGTTTTGTTTGTTGTGATTTAGTGTGCACATGCATAGGTTCCTACATGCTCTTGGCATGACATTAGATGAATGTATTCCTTCTCTTTTGATAAGAACTTGATAAGAATCCAGGCTTTCACAAGTGGTTACAATTTTTTGTTGAGTTACATCTTACTTGGGATTGACTGCAACTCTGTGGTAGAGCAGTTCTAGGGGAAACAGAGGACTAAAAGTTGATCCTTAGCATCTTTCATGAAAAAAGACAATGGCAAGTAACTTTTTTATCTGCCAGGAAAACTAAATGGAATGTGTCCATGGTGCCACCAGACATTGACCTTTGCCTAGATGGTACCATAACGTAAATTAACCAGCTCAGCCAAAATAAGCTTGGAATCAGGGCCCTATCTTTATGTGAGTATTGCTGGGAAATATATCTTGGCTGAATTTCAGAAAGTGTAAAGGTGCGCAAAAATATAAGAGGAAGCCTGCTGGATCGGGCCACCTGGAGCAGCTGAGAGAGGCAGCTGGGTGGGACCCTCAGGATAGTCCTGCTATAAGAATGACGGGTTTTTGTTGTGAGGAAGAAGGTCTCTGGGAAGGGAGGTGCTTATCCGAAGAAGAAAGAAGTGCTTCCTTAGGAAGGAAGGGTGAATTGGTACTTATCCTCCTGGGGAACTCTGGTATGTTCCCAAATGGAACACATTTGCGATGCAGGGTCGCTTCTGTGTAGGGATGTGCGTGAATATTCATAACGTTCAAAATGCATACAGTTTGGCTGAATTCGGACATCTGAATTCAAATAAAGTGTTTCAATACAGTCATGCGAAGCTTCGTTATGGATTCGTAAGGGATTCGTATCTAACATTCCTATTGAATTGGTACGAAACATTGAATTTGAATCCTACGGCATTCAAAGGGATTTATTTGAACAAATTTTAATTTTCTTATGTTCGATTCAATACAAATCAAATCGAATTTAAAAAAAAACATCAAGCACATCCCTACTTCTATGTCCAAAGCAGCTCTGCACGTGCCAGAGTTCTCCCAGCCCTGCTGCTGGTTTGGCTGTACAGCAGTTAAAACTGCTCTACTGCTGTATGTGCTGGCTGTGTGCTGTGTTGCCTGGTCTCCATGGCAAGGTCCCTGCAGATGGGCACTGGTGCTGTTGCCATAGCAGTGCCAATGGGATTGCCTCTTTAATGGAGGCGAGTCACACTTGCCCAATTCCTCATTAAGCACCAGCTAAGTTTCAAATGGCTTGGGCATCCCAAACTTCATGAACTTCACTTCCTTCAGAGGGTAAATAGGTTTTTTTTCCACCAAGGTTACTCCTCTGAAGGGCAGCAGGGCTTCTGGTAGTGGGGGCACTGACTGCTGCTGCCTTTGTCTGACCGGTGCAGAGGGTGTGGATGTCACACACTTTCTAGACAGGTTATTAGGTACAGCCAGGATGGAAACATTTGTCACAGGGCATGTGCTCACTTATGACATTCAGAAATCTATTTGGGAGTTGAATTTAAGTTGCTAGGCGGGAGGCTGAAAGCCAGGTTCTCTAGGATGGCGTTCTGTACTTATTCCACACACTGGGGCAGCTAGGCAAGTTGAGATGAAGATGAAGATGAAGATGAAGATATGTGAGTTTAAATGTGTGCTTTTCGTAGACATAATGACCTGGCAAACAAAAGTTTTTTTAAAAAAATGCAAAAGAATGGAGCTTCCACAGTCAGTTTTCATATCACTTGCCAAGATTATAATTATAATTATTAGTTGTGCTTTGAACCTAATCATCTTCAGAGGTTATGACTGCCATATCGTAGCCATATCAAAAAACTTAGGTTCAAAGCAGAAGTATGAAACACTGTGTAACAACCCCCAAACTACAACGAATGAGGTGCAAAATCTGCATTTAAAAATTTGAAGGGAAGTGATGTAGCCATAAACCCAGCAGGTGGCAGTATTTATCATAAGAACATAAGAGAACATAAGAAAAGTCCTGCTGGATCAGGCCACAGCCCATCTAGTCCAGAGTCCCTTCTCCCAGGGTGGTCCACCAAATGCTTATGGGCATCCCAAGCAGAGACAAGGACAAACCTTTTCCTGCTCTCGAATCCAAGCAAATGGCCTTAGAAATGTCCTGCTTCCCCCCACCCCCAGCCTGAAAGATGTACCTAGGCATTCATTCTAGTAGCCATTGATACTTCTGTCATCCTTAAATTTGTCTAAATTTACCTTGAAGCCATCTAGGCTGGTAGCTATTGCCACCTCTTCTGGCAGCAAATTCCCTAAACTTCCCCTTATCCAACTGTGCTGGTTTCAAACAGCTGAGTACTATGGACTTGGTTGGTTCTTAGAGGAGAGACCACCAGGGGACCTCTGGACTGTAGGCTAAATTAGAAAATTGGGGGAAGAAGAAAAAGACAATGCATCATTTCTATACTGGAACCAAAAAAACTGGGAGAGTCCTGGAAAGCAGAGGAGTACTGGGTCGATGACCCAACCTTTCCCCAGGATGAGGCAATGGCAAACCACTTCTGTGTCTCTGCCAAGAAAACTGCATAGTGAGGCACAATGAAAGCTACAAAGAAAACTACACAATTATGTTTGTGTAGCCTCTAGTACCTAAGTTTGACTCAGGGGGATTTACATTTCACCATGACACATAACTTGTTCAGATAAACATGGAATGAAGAAAACAAGAACTTAAAAGAGAATTCTCAAAAAAAAATCATAAAATACAGGGACAGAAGTGGTAGTATTACTTAACAATTCAAAACCTGTAGAGTCTATATATTACCTTTACATGTAATTTTGGTTCCATTCTACAATTTTATCAGATGGGTGTGGAACATGTGACCCATTAGATATAGGAGGGAAGCCACAGGACCAGGAACAGTAATATTGGTCCCATTAACTTTCACTTCTGATTCCTTGGGCTATCATATAAGACATCTTCCTTCCTTTTATTCCTGACTTGTATTATTCAGCCAGAGCGCTCATGCTTTTTTCACATGGTGGATGCAAGTTAAACACCTGAAGAGGCAAAGAGGAATTTGCCATTTGGCTCACATGTGTTAAAAACCAAGCCAAGCAGATTTTGAACTGAAACAGAAGGATGGGTTTCCACTTGAGTCAAAGTCCAGTTCGTTAGGTGGCAAATGGCCATCCACCTGGATGGGTGTCCCATCTGTGCTGTCTATGGGAGTGGGCCAATGTGTGGACCCTCACATTCCCTCCAAGTTCACTGTAGACTTGCAACATCTGCCAGGCCACAATTTGAGCACCGTATTATATTGACCGGAAGCTTTCTAGATTTTTAAGCCTTTTTTTAGCTTTTCTATCCATCGTATACCTGAAGGTTGCACTGAAAACACAGTTAAAATATAAATAATTGAAACCCACAAACTGCAGTGCTTGGAAAGGGAATGGAGCCACCAGTTAACATCTGGACCAAGAGGAGCTTCTTTACCAGGTGCCTGAATGTATACAGCAATGGAGTGAGATGCACCTCAGAGAGGAGGTCATTCTACAGCCTGGAAGGTGCTGTTATAAACTCCATCTGGTGGCAGAGGGGCACGACCAAGAAGGCAAGTCCCACAGGTCTTAATGGACAAGCAGACCTATATGGGAGGAGATGCTCCTTGAGAAAGTTGACTGTAATTTCCATCAGCCTTGACCAACACAATGTTGAAGGTCAAAATATTTTCAGAGCACAAATGTCTTGTAGGAAATGACTTGAAAATGCACACTAAGAATCTCATTTCTGAATCTTGTTTTTATTGTTGTTGGCTTGGAATGATTCATTGCAAGCTCCATATGGCAAGCATCAAGAATATGTTTCCGTTCAACACAGTTGAAACTTGGAAAAGAGGAGGAATGGGTAATGGGTGATACTGTACTTCCTTGACTCCTTTTACACCGAGTAATGCTTACTTTGTTCTATTTCCACATTTGGGATCCATGCCCAGCCATTTTTCATCCGCCCTCTCGGTTCCGAAGTAAAAGGTGAGATGTCCTTTCCCTTTCCAGTTCAGCTTCATCTGTCTCAGATAACTTGCAGGGAACTGGAGGAGCTTCTCAGGTCTAAAGCACCAATACTGATTTATCTCCTGCCAAGTGACAAGCCAGGAGACTGTGTAGGCCGTTCTTGAAGGAAAGCAGCCTCAGGTGAGCAATTTTGTTTCTCCATGGACTGCAGTTGGTGGATGATTTATTCTGCCCATTGCAAGTGCATATGAGTTTAGAAAGAGCATAAACAATGCTTGCGTGTGAGATTTTATTTGAACCTGATGTTCTTTCTTTAACATTACCGCAATTACTTATTGAGGAAAGTAGAGCAACTTGGGTTTATAAACAAAGATCCCCCAGGAATCCTGTTCATGTCCTGGAATGGCCAAACTATGGACCACCATATATATATATATA
>MTQE01001058.1:13380605-13395594 GCA_014337955.1 Aspidoscelis marmoratus
TATATATATATATTGTGTATATATAATTATTATTTACAAATGTACACGAGCCTTCTTCATGAGGCACATAAAAGAAAAAATAAAATACATAATGTATAAATAGGGCATAGAATTAAATAAAACAAACAAAACACAAAGAAAATAGTTCCCAGGCAAACAGGGTCAGCCCAGGTGAACCAATGAGATTTCGGCAATCCTGGAAACATGGGGCATTTCTACATGGACCCTTAATCTGGATTAAGGTTGCGTGTAGAACCTTTGTAGGACACTTAGATCTTCATGTTAATATGGATCTGAGGCCACAGTTCCTGCTGGTCTGCTCGGTATGCATGAGACAGAGACAGATCCAGATTAAGGAAACCAGACCAAAGGCCTTGATCCAGATCACAGACTCATGTAGATGGCACACCTCTACGATCTGAAACTACCAGGGTTTCCATTCAGTGGTGTATCGTAGTATACCATCAAAAAGCAGCCCCCTGTGGCTAGAAGTGAAAGTGCCTAAACTCAGGGCTTGTTCCTCCTCACACCCAATATCTAGGAACAAAATTCCTAGCCTTCAAGGTTGTGGTGGGCCATAGCCTTCTGTTGAAACCCCCCCCCCCTCAAAGTACCTGAGGCTAGGAACTTTTGCTCCTGGACATTGGGATTGAGGGGTGGCTGCAAAGCTCGCTGGTTCCAAAAGATCCAGATCAGTGGGCCCAGCTAATCTGGATCAACTGATATAGATTTACTACAGGTAAGTGCAGAAAAGGGGATAGGCAATGTAGATGCTGAACTACATTTCCCTTTGTTCTTTGCCATTGGCTAGACATTGCAGCTCATGGAAGCAGTAGTTTCATCAACAACGAGAAAGTCAAAGTTTGGCGCTGCACTATCCTAAAGAAGCAGCAGCATTTGTTTCAGGGCTTCCTATGTATTCATTTATTTGCATTTTTATCTTGCCCTGTACCTGAAGGGTTACAGCAATAAAAACAAAATGTAAAATGAGCACACAAAAAATAATAACAGTGCTTGAAAGCAGAGAGAGAAAGCTGTAGTAACCGTAGACTAGCAGTTGCCTGGCCAATACCAAGCCTGTGATCAGACATAGCACAAAAATCACCTCTGAAGGAGCCTAGAGGAGACTTCAGTGTGTGGTACCCAAAAAAGATGGTTGCATGTGGATGGTAGTGGTGATTGTGCACTTTTGGGTATTTTGCACTGTTAGAATACCTGTATGAAGACATCACTATACAGTTGGACCTCCGTATCTGTTGGGGATACTTTCCATCTCATACCGTGGTTACCTGGAACTGCGGATAATTGCAAACAGGCCTTCCAGTTCTAGGGCCATGCAATCCCAGAACTGGAAGTGCTTTTCTGGCCTCCGGAAGGCCTATTTCAGCATCTGGAGAGCGTTGGAATAGGTGTGTAATGCCACCAGACGCCTCCTGCCCACCTCCCACGTGCCTCCTTACATTTTGGGATGGGATCCGATAGTATCATGTGCCTATTCTAATGCTCTATGGAGGCTGAAATAGGCCTTCTGGAGGCCAAATTAGGCCTTCTGGTTCTGGGTGCCTTTGTTTATGGTGCCACAGGGAGTGGGGTGGGGCTGATCCGATAACCGTGGTTAACTGAAACCGTGGTTACCAAATCAGTGGATGGGGTGTGTGTGTCCGACTGTATTGCACACAGACCACACCAGCCCACTGTCTAATCAACAAGTGATTATTCCAGAGGGGCTTTTCTCTGGATTATCACTTGTTAGTGCAATATTTGGGTGGCATCTGAGCCAGCCATTATTGCCTGCTTCCTCTTAATCAGAATAGCCCATTAATTGCTCTTAAAAAGGTTCATTCATAATGCTATTTTCCTACAAAAAAAAATTAATAGATAAATAAGGAAATCTGCAATTAAAGCTTCTTCCTTGAAGGAAGAGAAACTGCCATGAGGCAATTTGGAGAGATGATTCAAAGAGCCATAAATGAGCTGTTTAGTAAATACATTTACTCAGCCTGGCATTTAGAGATCAATGTTGATTTTATTTCATTGCTCTTTTTATTTGTTTTGTTTTGTCCTGCCTTGTCTTGTTAACTACCCTGGGACTAAGTGTTAGTTGTTCCAGAAGTACCAGTGCTAATTCCCCAGCTGAATTCAACAGGAAGCATTAAGAATGGCAGTTTCTGCACAGTCTGTTTGGACCATGCTTGCTGTTGCCTTGAATCTCGGCCAGGGTGTTCCTTAGGAAGCACAATCCCCCTCAGTGTGCACTGGCTGCACGATCATGGCAGCTGGAGTGCTTCTGAGGCCGTAAAACATGTTCCAGAGTGCTTCAGGGGGAGGCCATTTTAAAGGAGTTGCCCTTGTGTCCTTGGGCTGTGGGCTGCTTCAGCCACCACCATGCAGACAGGAAGTGGAAGCTGGAGCGGCCCATGTGATGTGCAGAGCCCGGTGGTATTTTGAGGCATAGAGAGGCCCCAAGCAGGATGACAATTTGCCCCCTATTATGGTGTGTGTGTGGAGTTGTGAGAAGGCGCTGCAATTTCTGTATTTCAGCATTTCTCATTGGTTAGTGCCCTTGCCCTTTGACCTGGTCCTGAATGGGAAAGCACTGATACACGCAGCTTAGATAATCTCAGTCAGACTTTGCTTACCAGCAGTGGCATAAACAACAGAACAGGGCCTGGAGAAAAAAAGGACGTGTAGAAGCTTAATATGCTTTTCTGGTTCAAAGTTCCAGTCACAAACCAATCTGAAGGAGGACTTTAGGAACAGGAAAGTCAGCAAGTGATTCGCCCATTCTTTTGGGAATTGGCAATTCTTCACACTAGTTTCCACATTTTCTTCCATCCTTTTGCAAAACACTGAAGCCCTTTTAATGGGAGACGTCTGTGGAGAGCAGCAACGCCATGTGAGGCAGAACAGGACCATAGGGCAAAGGGGAGGATAAGAAGTTGATTAGAAGCCTCCTTTTTGATGCCTCTGGGCTTTTTGGGCATGGTCACACATCACATTTTATGAGGACTTGGATCATCTTTAAGTCCTTTGAGAGCAAATGCCAAAGTGAGCATCTGGTTTTTCTGAGGACTTTCCTGGCGAGAAAGGGACTATCCCGTAACTGGATCATTCCAGCACTGAGTCTATTTCAGCCAGAAACAGACCAAGATGCAGGCAAAGACCTGCCACCGACATCACGCTGTTCCCCTCACCTGGAAAAAGGTAAGCTTCAGTGTGGAGGTGGCAATAGTAGCAGAAATAGTAACAGTAGTGGGGCTTCCCCCGCCAGTGCTACCCCCTCTCCCTTTCACAGTGCCCCAAACACATAGTCCCCCCACTGCCACCGCCACCCCTGTGCAATGACTCATCACATTTCCCCACCACCATCACTGCGACCCCCACTGCCCCTCCTGCAATGACTCATCACATTGCCCCACCACTATTACTGCCACCCCCTCTCCCTCCCCCTCCTGCAATACCCCCATTGCGTTGCTCCCCACTGCCCCCTCGCTCTCTTGCAATATCCCCATCACCTCCTTGGCTTGCAAACCCGCCTCCCCACCCCCACCTTGGCAATGCTTCATTCCAGAATATCCAAATATAGCAGAATAGGTAACCAATATCTTGATTGAGCCACCCAGTACTAAATGCTACATGCTCATCTTTCAATGAAGACAGCTACTAACAAAATACACCTTGAGAATGGTTGATAAATAATCTGCACAGCGGCTTTAAAAGATTGGTGTGTCTTTTAAGTAAGAGGCATGGTGCAAATATAATCCCTCTGTGGTCTTTCCTGAACAGAATAATTGCTGGATAGCAGAACTCAAGTCAGGTAACTGTTGCTTCTCCCTGGAATCCCTGGCAGAACAAACAAGTCAACAACGTTCTGGTTCCGGAGCCCTCCAGTAGAGGACTTTCAATGCACAGGATGCACTCGGCCATCTGGCCCAAACATCTGGAAAGTGAGGAGCTACTGGGCTGCTTTTACGAAAGATGTGGAAGAACAGACACATCTCTCACTGGCTTAATGTGAACATTATCTGTGCTACCACTCCAGAAGCATTTTAGCAACTATGGTATGAAAACATGACCTAAGTATTCAATCTAATCAGTAACACTTTGGCCGGGGGAAGCCATGGCAAATTCCATCCACCTACCTTTAGGAAGGAAATCTACTTAACCATGCAAAGCAAGCCCTACCAAATGCCATGGGACTTTCCCCCAAATATATATATATATATCCATAGCACTGGGTTGCTAAAAAACAAAAATAAACTTCGCAAGTGCAGAACACATCTTCACCGGCTGCTTGGTTTAGCTTTTCAACCATAGTTCACATCAAACAAGCCATATTACTTGCTTTTATTAGTAATAAATAAAATGCCAAGTAAACCAAGGTTTGGCCAGCTACAAACCTGTATGCTATCTATCTGTCTGTGTTGAATAATGCCCACTTTGATGTGACTGTGTTGAATTATCCTATCTGAACTGCTATGAGCTTTTTTGAGGTTTTTTCCCCCCAATGGCTGAAGCTATATAAATATATTAGATGACTCATATTCAGAAAAAATAAAACCAACAGAGCAGCTCACTGGGCTATTTTTCTTTTGTGCTTCTGTCCAAAGGTGCTTTGGAGTCTTACAGAGTAACCACAGATTCATCTAGAGAATTACAACTGTGTTTGGGCACAGACAAGCACTGGAAAGTCTTGACAAAAGGCACTGTGAATAGCAGCCACGTAAACTAATATTTCTGAGCAACTGTGCTTTTATAATATGGAATTTGACACAAGCAGTCCCTTGCCCTGCTCCAGCACTTCCTGACAATGACAAGATGCTGTCTGAAACATTGTGGTGTATTGCATTACTCAGATGCAGCCCTCTGAAAGTTGACTTTCACATGTCACATTCATAAGCTGTTCCCACATGCCACTGTGGGATGGCTACATTAATGTCCCCAGGCCTGCTTTGGCTGTTAGAAAAGCCCTGTTTAGTTAGCCCATCAGGAGGGAGAAAGTAATACGCAGTTTTGTCAGGCTAGATTCCCACCTTATATGTGCCAAGCCACGGATATGTTTGTGGACACTTCTTGCCAGGCTGGTGACCAATTAGCACAGTAGAACAGCTACATCACTTTAAGCTATAACCTTGAGAGGCAGGTGGGATTTGTCACACCTATGCATCACGAACAATATAAGAGGAGCGTTGCTGGATCAGGCCACAGTCCACCTAGTCTTGCATCCTGTCTCACATATTCGCCCAATAGCTATGAAACAAAGTTCTATTTCCTCCCTTCCCTCCCACCGTCTCTGACTTTGTCCATGCACTATGAATCACTTCAATTATGAAAAGTTTTTTAAAAATAGAAAAGAAGAAACGATGTTGCACTGGCTAGCCTTAGACCCTCTCGGTTCAGGTGTGGCCATGTGCTGATGTCCGGGAGGGTTGCTATCCCTGCCCCCTGCCCTCATTAGCTTAAAGTTTATGGGTGGTCGTTTGTCTATCTAGCTGAGTTAGGTTTAGCTTCACCCTTGGCATTAAGCCTTCAGTTGGTACCCAAGTGTGGTCATGGATATCCTCAGCGTCTTCTGTGCAGCTATCTCAAATATTCAGTCTCTGGTTTGGCAGGTGGCCTATGAAAGCAAGACCTGTGCATCATGCTTGGAAGCCTCTTGCTATTTTTGGACGCTGATAGTCCGGCTGGGATGTTTTGCTTGTGTGCTTGCATTTCATGTTGGAGTTGACCAAAGATGTGTTGCTACATTCAACGGGAAAGCCAGTGTGTTTCTCCAAAGGGAAAGAATAATAAATAGAATTGCTGGGGTTTTTCTTCTGTGGCTGTATAAGGTCAGTATGGTAACTGTGCTGCCCACATGTAGATCTTCCCATGCGACGATCACAGAAGCATGTATTTCACGGTATTCTCTCTGTATGTGGATCGCAGCAAAATAAACATACCATGTACAAAAATACTAATTCCTTCATGGATAGTGCTTTCAAGCAGCAATATTTATGCACACCTTCCTTGCTTGCTTGAAAAATGTCTCCTAGTGGGCCAAGATAAGGCTGTCTCAAGGCAGAGAAGACAGTTTTCTCAGAGGACTTTGCTTGCTCCTGCTTCTGTAACCCTCTTCCATTGCCTCAAATGCATCCAATTGACTACTGTCCTATTAAAGCTAGCAAAACTCAGGAAGCCGCCCCGTTTGACTCAGAAGCGACATGCCGATCCCTGTCGACTGACTCACTAACCCTGTTTCCTTTAATGCTGACATGTTTCTTGGAAATTTCCCAAACAATTGACCCAGCCCAGCTCTGCTGAGGTTCAGTTGCCTTGGACTGTGAATCAGCTGGGATGGTACAAAAGACATCCATCTAGGGACTTCAGTGGCTTCTTGTGTAAAGTATAATGATACCACAAAAACCACCAGGTCATAAAGGGCACTGAGACCAGCAGCTTTAAAATGCATCTCGATTAAGAAAGGCTGGAATCTCGGGCCAGAGGGAGTACATGGACTTTAAGAAGTGACGCTGAACTGATTTTCTGGGCTAATCCTTTCATCTACTTGTCTTCTAAGCCACCTGATACAAAAGCAGTGGTCACACCTTGCTGAAATCGTCTTATGAAGAAACAGGATTCAAGATGTGCTACGTCCAGTCACACCCTATTCCTGATAATCCTTCCTCAATTTGGGTTGCTATGCCCACACTTGTCTGTCCCCATCCTGAGACTCCTTTACGAGACTTTTTTTAGATCTCCATCCCTCTCCACCATCACAACACCCCCTGCACTCTCATAGGATAAAAGTTCTGTCACTCAACAGCGGGTTGTGCAAAGGAAGGCAAACTCATGCAGCATCCACCCACTATAGTACAGTTCAGCCCCCTTTAGTCCTCTTCCCCGATCACACGTAAAATATGAAGACGGATTAACGCTCTATAACCTGTTTAAGACCTGTAAAAATCAGGACTCAAGAAAGTACAATTGAAGGGAGGAAAGTCCACAACTAAAATGGATTAGACTAAAACGATGTGAGCGGTGGGGACCAAAGATGGAACGAAGAAGGATTAAAGGTGTGACCACAACCAAAAAGTTATCTAATTTTTCCTAACAGAAAGGTGTTGAAAATGTAGATATGACCCAAGAAAGGTTGCAGCTGTGAGGGTTGATTTCAGTCCTTGGAAATGCCTTTACTCTAGGCAGATTACCCAGTGACACAATTTGTTCAATCCATACCCTCTCTCCCAACCTGCCACCTTGTTGGATAGAAGTGCCAAGTAGATGTTTTGCAATTCCCTTGAACAACCAAATGCTGGGTAGACTATGTTCTTGCATTGCCTTCTATCACTTTACTGAGTACTGTGACTTACCCTGGGACCTTCAGGTGAGAGCAGGCTGTAAATGTTTGGAAATACATGAGTGGGTGAGGGTATGACTTGCAAACCTCATTGCTTGAACCACTATGCTGACATCAGAGAACTGCAGCCAGGCGAATCCCATCGGAAAGCATTTTTTCTGGGGGCCTCATAAACATGTTGAAACACATATACCCTCAATACTGTTGAACTATTGTTCCTATTAATTCTTGCCATTGGCTACTGGGACCAATGGAGTAGCAGCAGTAGTAATAACAAATTTATTTTCTATATTTGTATACTACAGATTTCAGGAAAATCTACAAAGTTTACAAAAGAGAATAACAAAAAGAACAATGAAACTGAAAATAACCACAGTCGATGACAGTTGCCTCATTAAACAGCGTCAAAGTCCGCTTCTCAGGATTTTTTTAAAAAGGCGTCATAAAAGGAGCTACTTCTATCCCAGCTGGTAAAGAGTCCTAGTGAGTGGAGGCTGCAACTGAAAAGCTTCTCTTCCCAGCTCTGGTTCTGGATAACTCATGAGGGTGAGAGATTTCAGGATCTAAGGAATGAACCAAATACACAGGACATGTACGAGTTGGACAGGACAGATGGACCCTTCAGGGCTATATAAGGCCGAGGCAACACTTTGGGCCTGTTTGCACTTATCTGTTTGGAGTGCTTGCAGCTGCTCTGGGCAAAGGCCATCCAAACACAATGCTTTCACACTAAAGGAGTTCCCTTTAGTTGTCCTGATCATCTGTAGCTGTGGAGAAGTAAAAATTTCTCCATAGCTTCACCAGGAGCAGTTGGTGAGTTCGCGACACTCCCGGATGTAGTGTTCACATTTTCAGTTGGGTGTGAATGCTGTGAGGTGCAATTGCCATGGCAACAGTTGGGTGTGCAGCAGTTGTTGCTGCAGCTGTTTCCATTGGGGATCTGGATGGTCCAGGCTGGACCATCTGCACTTGGAATGCTGGTTGTTCAGATAGGAGTACACCAGCATTTCAAGCGTGGATGACTCCCTCTATGCCTTCACTGGAATCGTATAAAGGGACCAGAAGTAGAAAGGCAGCCAACAGACTGAAAAAGGCCATGCTGTCCTACTTCCTGTGGTTAGGTAAGGACAAAGCTCCCAAACTAAATGAAGCTGGTCATAAGATCCCCTCACCATTAACTCTACTTTGGTTTGAAAAGGAGGGAAGGAAGTTGTACCACAACCATATTACATATTAACTTCTTCCCACCTCCTTGTAATACAGAAGTATTACTCGAGGACCCAGATGATCATATATGTTCCCACACATTAATTAGGGTGGTGCTCTTGAAAAATCTCTGAAGTTCAACCTGTTACCTCAGAAGGGGATTGAAAGTGAGACAAGTGAAAAGGCACTTGCTTCTGACTGGAGCAGAACTAAAGACCAAAGATGATATCTTTTCAGGGGCCTTTCTGCACTTTATCCAGTAGTTGGCTAACAGATGGAACATCTGCACTGGAAGGTGCTTTTGCCAGCTAAGGAATGCCTCTTTCTGTGCCAAAGTACACTGGAAGCCAGCTACTTGTGGGGCACGATTTTGTGTTCTACATGTAGACCTATTGCGTCCCATGCTGTCCTGTTGTGCAATCTGGCAAGCCCATCCGTACCTCTATGGTGCACAGAGGGGCATGTGATGCACTGCGGAAGCGTGCTGGTGCGTCATGTGACGTCCTGGTATCAGTGCATGTGTGTGGCACATCACCATTGTTTTGGTGATGTCGCCGCTGCATGCGCAGTGGTGCTAATATCCGGACAGAAGATGGTGGCATCCGGACATGTGCCTGCACTTAAGGTAGGTGTCCAGACATGTGGGGGGTGGGTTGGCATGTACTAGCATTCATGTTTCCCATTCCCTGAACCGGACAGGAAGTGTGGATTTCCCCCAGATGTAAAGCAGCCCAGCCTATTTTTCAGAAACTTTACAGGCTGATTGTTTTGCTGGCAGTAGGCCAACAGTGTAAGTACGAACGCTAAATGCTATACATTTGGGGTAGGGAAGAAGGAACATGTTTAATTGATGTCCTGTGTGTGCGAGCATATGTGCACGCTGAAGGTAAACAAGATAGATTGGAAGCAAATTTTTGTTACAACCCCAGTGATCTAAAACAAACTTTCCCACAGTGTTTGACTGAAAGAATCTATATTTTAGTAAATTAGAACTGACACCAAGTTTAAAACATTCCTGATGGATTCCTGGCACAATCACTTTGATTAATGATGGGGGTTTCAATGATGAAAGAGAGATGAGGAGAGCAATAAGACACGGCCATAAACTCTTCCGTTGGTTTGTTTTTTAAAATATTCCAAATAGCGTTGGACTCCCAGAACTATGTTGCTCACCATGTGTATAAATTCACCTCTCCCATCTCTCACTGCGCCCCCCTTGCCCCCCTTGAATGCCTTCCCATCAAGCTGAGCATTTCCCCCACCCCGTCACCAGCTGAAGATGACCTTTTCAAGAAGACAGTGACAGATGCAGGTAGCTGTGGCCAGGCTGTTCCAGGCCAAAAATGGCCTGGATACATCTGCCTTCCTTGTCTGTCCTGGAGACAGACTAAAGCAATAAGGTGTAACCACTGCCTCAGAGAGTTCCTCCAGATGCAGGTTAAAACTTGCAATTCTCCTGTGGTTGTATTGGGAATGCCACACATATCTGATCAAAAATCCCGTATATAGGATTACAGGAAATCCAGGTTTCTGGTAATACTGATTGTTTAACTCTGTCTGCCAGTTCGATGTGTTACTGTTCCTATTCCAAATACCAAGATTTTAGTAAAGTGCAGAAAAAAACAAAGGGAAGTGGGCAGATGCTTTGCTAGCATCTGGGCATTCACAACAGGAACAGTGGGTGCATCCGGACAGGATGAAAATAGTGCCATTATGGTGCTGTTATAATGGAGTTGCCTTATGTATCATAGGCATCCTCACCATGGTCCCATTTTTTTCCATCCCTAAAAAGTGCTGAAAATGCAGCACTGGCAGCAGGTTTTCCTGGAATAGCGATGGACCTACCTTTCTGGACAGAGCAGCAGTTGGAGCTTAGTCTACCACGCGTGTGTGGAGGTGAACAAAACAGCCTCTCACCCATGCATGAAGGTGGTTGTGTCCACATAGCCAAATTACCCAGGTTGCACCATGACGAAACATGAAAAGGCAGAGCTGGGGGCAGCACAGTCAGGATAGAAAGCATTCAGCAATGATCACGGAGGAGCTTTCTATCAGTATATCAGGCAGCTGTATGGAGGCAGCCAGTAGTGCAAGGAGCTGGGAGATGGAGGTAAGACTCCAGGATTGCTTCTTGCCATCTTGCAGAGGTGACAAAAAGCAACTGCAGGATCTAAAGAAGATCCCACAATGGCCTCGTGCTGCTTGGAGGCATTCAGAATTACAAGCACCCTTCAGATACTGCATGGAAAAGAGCTCTCCTTCACTGGAGGTCTTCAAGCAGAGGCTGGACCTACATCTGTCTAGGATGGTTTAGGAAGTCCTGCACTGAGCAAGGGGTTGGACTCAATGAGCCTAGGGGTCCCTTCCAACTCTATGGTTCTATAATTCTTCCCATCCATTTCCTAAGGTGTTCCCCTACCTCCCTTGTCTGAGAACACTTTGCTAAAGAAATCTGTGGAACATTTTAATAAATTGCATTTGCAACCCATCTGGAATCTGTAAGGCTAATATTTGCAAAGGAGGGAGACATCAATAGTTCCAAGTATTTCCTGATTAGATAGTGTGTCTCTCTCAGTTTCTCTCTACTTCTGCCTGCCTGTCAAGTTCATGAAAAATATTATTTACTTGAGCAACAAATTCTCCCTTTGTGACCTCAAAGCCTGTACAATTTGTTACAAGAACTGGCCCTGCCTTTGCCTCTTCCTGTACTGAAGGCTACCAACGGATGGTAAATGGTCACAATGCCTAGTTCAGTCAACGCCACCAGAGAGTTTGCAATAGATTCTAATTCCAGAAATTCCTACTGCACATTTATGATTTAGAGAAGATGATATTAACAGTCTGGGATAGAATGAGGGTTGTCTCTGGCAGCCTTGTTTCTAAGAATTTCAGAGGAGTTCCCCAGGATCCTTGTTGGTCTCTCATTAATTTGGGAATGAGCATGCTTTATTAAGGGCAAAAAGTGGGTTAGCAGAGCCTAATTTCTCCTATGACCAAGAGCAGTAACCTCAGGGCAATTCTGTTCACTAGATTCAGCAATCTGAAAGAGGCTCAAATGCACGTTAGGTTGTGTTCCGACACAGGATTTAGTCCAGGTTGTATTTGGCTCGAGCCCTCCCTGTCCCAACACTTTGCAAGAGATCCCCTTTTTCTGTAGACTAAAGGTCCCAAAACACGGAGAATGCCTATTCGGATTATAACAGGACTTGCTGCTGGATCCAGGAATAATCCTCTTTATTTTGCAATGGGAACGCAACCGGTTTTTTTGGGGGGAGGAACCATCATTTGAGGGCATTCTCTTCAGTCTGCACTGGTTTAACAGCTTCTGCTTCCTTTCAACTCCACAGAAAAATCTGTTGTGCTGTCTCCAGTGGTGTGCCATGGGATTTTTGCCCCAGCCTGGAATACAATTATGGTATAACAGTAGAAAAGACAAAAACTGTTCACACTTGGCCCTCTTAGTAGATGCCTGGATAGCTCTTGGTAACGAGAACCTGAACTTGCAGGAGGCCTTTTCAACCTAGAAACATCTCCTGCCTTACCAGAAGCTACCCTAGCGTCTACTGACAGTGTTGCACAAAATTGTGTACCACATGCATCCTAATCCTTACCTTTCCTGTCCAGAGGAGCGACCATTTGCACCTCTGCTGGGATTGGGGTCGTCTGAGGTGCTATGTAAGTGCACTGGTGTTTCAGATGATCCCAAACGCAACTGCATGTACAGAGAGCATCACCATTGCCATGGTGATGATAGATGGCACGCATGCAGTTATGCAGGACTCTGTGTGGAAGACGGCAGTGCCCAGACATGCACTTCTGGTGGCCTGGACACTTGCCCAGACCTAGGAAAGTCTCTGGGCCTGTGGGGCTTGGTTTGGATGGGAAGCTAAGTGCATAAATGCCTCTAATGCTGCCATCCCATATCTAAACCATGTTTTCCAGCTTAGGATTTTCAGGAGATGACTGAGAGGCACACTGGCATGTGAACAATCCCACCTGCAAACCATCTCTAAGCCAACCCAGAGGTGCTTTACTGTGTGTGAGTGTTATTAAAGAACTAGGAGTAGCCCTGGTTATAGTTTGTGTGATCATAGCAACCTTAAGCTGTGTTCACACACAGTAAAATCAAGCACTCTAAGGTGGCTTAGAAACACTTTGCAGATAAGATTGTAAAGCTGACAGATGAATAAGATGAAATACTTAGATCTTATTGTCGGAAAAGTCAACCAACTTAAAACCACTGAGAACAAGTGTATGCCATGCAAAAAAATATTGTCTACCACATCTTAAAAAAAAAACCTGCAAAGCAGATATTAAGGATTAGATATACCTGATCTACTTATAAAGATTTTCTTAAACTAGTACATTATTGAATGTAATATTTCTTAGGAAGGGGATCTCCTTTGAAAATAGTATAACAAACTTTCTGTTGAGCTAAAAAATTTACACTTTACTTACTGAAGGACAAAGAAAAGTTAATCAACTTTCTGTCATATGAGCATCTGGCCTACAAAGCAATATTTATGCACCTACACCATCATGCAGGTTGCTGAGAAATACTGGTCTTTAATCAAAGGTATCCCTGGCGGTAATATTCTTTTTAACAAATGTGTTTCTGACAAAAGTGATCACCTAGGTCATGTGAAATTTAACTCTCCAGTTAACAAATACCAAGATATAATTATTTAATGAGATCCCCTTGTACATTTTTCTTGTAGTAGTGAAAATTAAAAATATTCACCAATCCTACTAATGGTTTGTTTTGGCTGTGGTCACACCTTTACTTTGCACCTTCTTTAGTCCTTACAATGCTCACACCTTTTCATTTCTCTCCATTTTATTTCCACAAATAAAATGGATAGAAATTAAAAGGTGCGGGTGTTGCAATCCTTTGCTAACCTGACATTGGCCACCTTCACTCGTTCACTCGTGTGCCGTGAATAGAGCTATTGTGGTAGCTCCATCCAGAAGGTTAAAAAAAAGTACAACTGCTAGAAAGCCCATGACTAGTGCTGGGTTTTCCATCAATAGTTTCTTGTGCTTTTAGTGGAGTTATCTATGGTGCTGCTGTTGTGCTTTGCTCTCCCTGTCTGGATGGGACCTTAGCTTGAGTATATGAGGACAACTACTAGTGCCTCCACAGCTGAGGGCAACAAAGCAGTCTTTCTTACAGCTGGCAGAGAAGAGCATGTATCTGTAACAAAGAATTTTCCTACCTAGTGTTTAGATCTTCTCTCTTACCTCCAAATAAAAAACGTTAACAATTAGGTGCAGAGGCAAGTAAGTTAGTGACTGACAAAGAGATTTGGCCAATCAGCTTCCAAAATGGTCTGGCCTACTTGGATGTTAGGTCCAGCAGAATACATTGTGTCTACTGATCAAAAAGGACAAGATCTTGCTAACAAGTGGAGTGTAAACATAACTCAAAAGACACAAATCCATTTTATAAACAAACAACATTTCCTAAAGGATGTTCCATGTAGCTCAGTCAAACCTTCCCTCTAGGACTGTGGCTCCAGACCTCCTGCCAGCAAGCATCTTTTGTTACAGTAAACAGAACCACTTACTTCCTTGTCTGTGGTTTTCCATAATCAAAGTTTGTTTCCCTGGGTTTTGACCTGGAAATAACTGGTAGTGAATCTCATCAGGTATTGAATACCATTCCAGCATAATGTAGTTGTCTTCCTTCCAAGTTCTACTGGTGACACTGGTGACTTACAATTTTTCCTCACTGAATGTCCAGTCCTAGTATATATGTTCTGTTTAAAACTAAGCAGTTGATGCCACTGTATTATGTATATTGAGCTGAAGTAGGCTTTTTCCACAGATGTAGCTTTTAGAGTTATACCCTGAAGGGTTAATTTATTCTTTCCCAGGCTGGAAAATGAATTCCTGACTCCCCCCCCCAAAAAAACCTGTCAGCCTCCTGTTAAAGCCACAGTAATTCAGCAGCTAAAGATCAAGAGGCACATTTGTGGGATCTCCATATTTCCAGAAAAAGATAAGACTTCAACACAAGATGAGCAATGGACGCTATCAAGAAACTGAAGTTGTGGACAAACGGAAGTCAGAAAAAAGTTCTTCTTGAGTCTTAGCAGTGGTTTCTGGACCGTCCTTTTTCACTCAGGTATGTTGAAAGAAAAGCTAGGGCTGTCCTCAAACTTCAGATTTAATGGGCTCTCTTTTTTAAAAAGAAGCATATAGTTTTCTGTTACCACATTAAGGAAAAAAGGTACTGTAATATCCCGCTAACTGAAATTCCAATGTTTCACAATAATTATTTTTAAAATAATATTTGACAGAAGTAAATAGCTGCCACTTAATCTCAAGGAAGTATTAACTAAATGGGATGTTTATTTTTTCTTCTGTTCAGCAACTTTAGGATCTCTAGGGCTGTTTTTCCACTGTCACTAGAAGCATCCATTAAGTACCCATTAATGGGTA
>MTQE01001058.1:13400095-13415574 GCA_014337955.1 Aspidoscelis marmoratus
TGTTACCTGCCCTGAGACCTTTGGGTATAGGGCAGGATAGAAATATAAATTAATAATAAATAAAATTCCAGTGGAGGCTAAACCTATTCTCCTTTGCCCTTGCTGTCTTCATCTGCAGGACAGGGAATTAACTTCCTCAAAGTTCTGTCAGGATCAGCCATATGCCTCATGAGTAATTGTAATGAGTTTGCTCCTCATGATTATTTAAATTTCCTTCACAAAGACACTGTGTGGTCATCTTGGCCTTTGCCTCCTGAGTCATTAGGTTACAGAGACAGGATCCTCCCTTGTTCTTTGTATTGTCACCTCCAAGCAGTGCTCCCCCCATAAACAAACTTACATACCCTGGATCTCTTGATGAACAAGAGTTGGCTTTTCTAGCCTGCTTTTCTCACCCATTTAAGGGGACTCAAAGCAGCTGACAAAGCTTTCTATTCTTCTCCCCACACCAGACACCCTGTGAGGTAGGTGGGGCTGTGAGATCTCAGAAGAGAGCTGTGACTAGCCCAGAGTCACCCAGCTGTCTTCATGGAGAAGCAAGGAATCAAACCTGTATTCCCAGATAAGAGTCCAGTTCCCTAACCACTAGACCCAACTGGCTAGTTAGGTTTAATGAAATTACAGGATGATTCAAGCAGCCTCTCTCCAGGAGGAGTCAATGGCAAACCACTTCTGTATCTCTGCTAAGAAAACCGCATAGACGTGCCAGTGCAGTCAATCAGAAGTCAGACACAATGTGGTGGAACTCAACAACTATGACCCCATTCTCAACGACACTAAAATTTGGACTGGATTCGGACTCGGCATCAAGGGATCCCATTAAATCCCCCAGTTGTCCGAATCCAGGAAGGGTTGTCCACATGTCAGTTCTTTTCCCCCGGATTTTCTGCAGAAACCCCTGCACAAACCCAGGGGGAAAAAAACCCTCATTAATGAGGACTTTTTCCAATCCAGTCCAGATTTTAGTCCCAGTGAAAACCAGTGGCCGGGGTGAGCGAGCTGGGGGTGCAGGGAGGGAATGCGTCATTGGATGGTTGTTGAGGATCAGAGGAGGAGGGGAGGGAATGCGGCAGTGACGGCTCCTGCCCTCAAAAACCGCTGAATTGCGCCATTCACAGGTGTGCTTGTGCCCACCTGCAGGTTTGGTTTGGGAACAGCCTGATGCGCGCTCGGTGCTGTTCCCAGCCTCCAGCTCTAACCTGCATCAGAACATGGATTACTCCAGACCAGAGTAATCCGAATTCACAGTAGGTGGGAATGCAGCCAAAGACAAAAAAAAAGAAAGGTTAAATTTAGTCTTCAATCCTTTTCTTCAATGCTTTTAAAATACAGCCCTGGACTGTTCTCTTTTTCGTATGTTAACCTTATAACATGGGAGTTCTGCACAAGCAAACTGCCCTCTTCCATAGATAGTTGTAGGATTCTGCACTTGCCCCTCACCAACCTTCCATTCCCCTAGAGTCCTGCACAACCTCAGGGTCTCAAAACTTGAGACTGAACTAGTATGAATGAGCCATACATGCGCTGCTTGTCTTAACATGCTCTGACGTCATGCTGAGGTCCTCAAGCAATGAGATATCAATAAAAACAAATGCGTGGGATCATGGTCACATCTCAGCTAGTGCTTCTTCAATTCCAGTCTTTCCCTCAGAAGAGCAACATACAGTGGGACGGGTTCCTCTGCCCCTACTTTCTGGGTCATGTGGAATGCCTTTGTAACCTTGTTTCAATAGCCCATTGTGGCTTGCTGGTAAGAAGCCATCTTTAGCAATGTCCTCTGCCTTGTTTCAGCAACACCCTTCCCACTCTATGTATTGTGAAGACATTTCAGTGTTTATCGCAAGAGAAGGCCACCCAGGCAATTAAGAGGTGAGTGGGTTTGAACCGATGAAAGTGCATTCCTGAAAAACTAGTCAAGAACAAGCTCTAGTCTTCTTGCCTGGCCTTCTACCGTCAATTAATTTGGACTGACTGACAGGCTGTTGGTCCTCTGACCTGCTCCATTTACAGCTGCTTCCACAAATGACAGTTTGGCCCAATTTGGTACTTCCTCCATCTGTCACTGGAACACAAAACAAAGAGTGGGGTATTTCCTGTTCAACCTTCTGCATTGTTACATTCCTAAAAGTTGACATCTGGAAGTACCTTAAGATCAAAGCCACATGGGATGGTGAAACACTCCCTGCTTATCTTCAAGTCCAAAGCAAAAAGTACATTTGGTATTTAACACTTAGTATTTCAAATTTTTGTCCCAGAGCAGCAACATCCAGAAGTAACCATTTTAAATATGTCATTGCCGATTGTGAAAATGAAATTATTCTGCAGCACTGAGTGATGATCAAGCCAAGTGACCAGAAGAGACCAAGATGTGACTATGGAGAAGTAAGACCACATTGTTGCTCCTGCTACCCTTGTGCATAATTTGCTTAAGATAAACAAACATTAAGTTAGACCCTGCCCTTACCCCCCCCCAAAAAAAAAGAATGAAAAAAGACCCCTAACAAACAACAAAAACATCAAGAGATGCAAGAATTCGGGAAAATCAAAGCTATCAATTAAGAGACCAGATTGCAAAACCACTATAGTGCAACTCATCGGCTGGAAGTTAAACTATAATTACAGTACAGTTAAAAGCCTGGAATCTTTTTTAAAAATCCCAAAAAAGATATGTCTTTGAGAAAACCTCAAAAGACTTTCTGGGCAAGTTTTCCTTACTTCTCTACAACGGGGATTTAGAGGCGGACATTTCTACACAAAGAGTGAAGACATGCACTGGAAAAGATCCCAGAACCCAAAGTGTTTAGGGCTTTAAAGATCTTTAGAGCTGTCATTTACCCTTCTAAGTTTTCCCTTGTAGGATTTCCCTACAGGCAGTAGAGGGCACCAATGTTATACAGCAATTGTATGATCTTAGCCTCTTAGGTTTCTTCTTTCACCTTCACGTTTAGGGCATTCTGACGTTTACAGGAATGAATATTAGTTAGCTTCAGTCCCTTCTTCCCCCAGTGTTGGCAATGAAACACATCATTATTTTAATAGGAACTGTGGCTGTTTTGCATGATGACACGTTTAATAATCTAAGCAGAATGAAATGTTTCCTTTTCATCTTGCTCAGTGGGACAGATTTTGTAATCTTATAATTTCATAAGCACAGTTGCTCTATTTGAAAAAGAATTTCACAAGCTCCAACATGTTCCCTCAAACAAGATTGCTAACTACCATTATCTTTTTCCAAACCAGGAGTGGATATTGCTAGAGTAATTTGCCTGAAATTATTTGCCTCCGGCTATTTGAAATACAGGTTGTCTGCTTAGGATATTTTGTCCTGTGGAGACCACATTAACATATTTCTACTTCTGTTAGTCAGGAACGTTGCTTTGTTTAAACCTTTAAAACTACTCTAGACGGGGAATATTCCAAGCTTCAGGGATATAAACCTTATCAGTTTAGCCCCATCTAAAGCTGAAGTGACTCTGCTTTTAGTAGTCTGCAGTACAAGAAATCCTTACAGCCTTCAGAATGCATAAAGGGACTATTTAAAGCATGTGTTTTCAAGCCTCTGGACAAATTCATTTCAGGAAAAGGAAAAAAAAAGTTTCGGTTGCTTACTTGATATGTGCTGGATCCTGTTCACCACAGATGTGACTATAGCCTGACATTTTGCAAGAAAATCTTAATACCAATGAAAAGATCTAATGCTAATTTCAGTTGTAGTCCTTCCTCCTCACAATTAGGCTTGAAAAAAGTAAACTCAAGTAGCTACAATTAGGTTTGGAAAGAAGCCTTCTCCTGCAAGAAGACCTTGTAAATGGAGTATGTGCTATTAGCTGATGGATCACAAGTAGGGTGGGAATTATTTCTTGCCTCCACCTCCCGGCTGTGACCATCCCAAAGGAATACTGTAGAAAGCTTCTGTGGCAAGAGATGGTAAGGCAAATCCATTGTGGCCTTTGGGGAGTACAGGGCCTTTCTGCACTTGGTCTTATTATGGAATATATATTGAGATAGGGGCCTGCTGTGCAGACTCATGCTAGTGTTGACTATGGCAGGTCCCACACAAGACCTGCCATTAGTCTGTATTACTATGTTGGCAACAACACCCCTATTTCAAGATATATTCCATAACACTAAGGCTGCGTCCCCAAGCAATTTAAAGTGTGCTAAAACTCTTCTTTTGCCTCGGAGCGCCCCCATGCCAGGGTTTTTAACGAGCTTCCAGCGCTACAAAAGCAGGAAAACCCGCGACAAAATACGTGCCTTTTAAAGAAGACGGCGGCTCACTTGTGTTCCCATTGCTAAATAGTGAGGATTATTTCTAAATCTAGCAGCAAAACCTCTTTTGATCTGAATATAGATCATCCACATTACAGGACCTTTAATCCTCAGGAACGGTGGATTCTTTTAAAACTTTGGTAACGGTGAGCACTCAAAACCATTTCAAAGCTCTTTAAATCTTGAATAGGAGCACACCCTTAAAGGGGATGCTCACAGAAGCATGCATTTCAGGCTGTGTTCAAACTAAGGGAGTGCCTCAGAGAGACAGTGCGTGGCCCTTGTGTTTCCAGGCCTTCTCTAATTGATTGTTTTTAGCACAGGATATTCATGAGAGGTGGAAGGGACAGAGTGGTGTGTGAACAATCCTACTTCGAGGCCTTCTCTTTGTGGCCTCAGAGGAGGTTTTTTTCGTCATGCCTGATCTCAGTCTCATTTACAGCTGTAGTTTCCCTGAACCGAAGGGAAATTTCTTAACTCTTATTTTTTCACTGTGAAGAGCTATTGGTCATTTACCTACAATTAATGATTCCTGTCAGGAATCTACATTCCTAGACTCCAGTTTGCCTCAGTCCTGTGGATGACGGGGTGATGGGAAATATTTGGAGGACATTAGAGGTTTCCAGTCTATCTCTACCTGGTGACTAAGGAAAGCAAGAAGAATGTAATTGGTCATAGACAGCAACATGTGGAGGGCAGAGATTTGTGGTTTATGGCAATGCACGTGTTGTCTGCTTCTTTGCATTTTTTAAAAATTAGCATAGGCAGCCAAGGTATATATTTCATTTGGCTGTGTTGTCTCTTGTCGTGTCCCTAGACACTCTTATAAACTCTCATTGGAATGGGAACACAGTAATAAGCTGCAAGGTAAATAACCTGCTTTGGGAACTGGGACATTCTCCCAGGCTAATGCATTATGCTGATTCTGCATGTAAGCCAGCAAAGAATCTGCTGGTGAGGGAACTAGAATGATACCAAACACTACTCCACTTGTCATCATCCTATTCCTCTGCTCCTAACTCCTAGGCTGTTTCCTCACGGGCCCTGAAGACCCCATTAGGAACCCGATAGGGACTCATGTGGTACAGACTCTCCACTTAGCTTGCACACTGACGACCCCATGAATGTGCTGGAATCCAGATTTAATGGGGTCTTTGGGCCCTTTAATCCAGATTACTGGTAGACCCCTTCGATCTGGTCTTCAATCTGGTCTTCCGCCATGAAGACTGGATCTCAGTGTGAGCTTCTGCACACATGTTGGGCCAATGGGGTCCAGGGGTGGGCCTCCGTTGATAGGAGGGTTAGCTGTCTACCCATTGTCATGGACGGATCATTCGCTGGTGAGGTTTGGACTTGCAACGGCAACTACCCTCTGTGGGGAAATAGGACCCATTGAGATGGTCTGCCCTCGGAGACTTATGGAATCTGGGCGATTCCTGAATGCTCTTGGGGATTTTCCGGTTGGCATGACTGGTGCTCTTTCTGGAATCAGGAGATGAGCAGGGCTATTGACACGATCCCTCCCAAGTGCCCTCGGCACGCTTGTAGAGCTCGCAAATCTCCTTGGTATTCCATGGAGCTACGGGCGATGAAATAGGAGGGTCGACGGCTAGAGCGCAGGTGGCATAAATCCGGCAGTGGGTCTGACCGAACACGGGTTAGAGCACATTATCGTGCCTACCACGTGGCGGTGACAGTGGCAAAAAAGAGATTTTTCTCCGCCACCACTGTGTCCTCGAGTAGCTGTCCAGCAGAGCTCTTTATAGTAAATGGCTTGATAAAACCGAGCTCAAAGAAATATGAGCTACGGCCAACTAATATCTGCTGTGACAAATCTGCGAAGCACTTTGAGGACAAAGTAGCTCAGATCCGTAGAGGATTAGATGCCACAATTGGGCATAGTCCGAATGAGGAGTCCAGAGAACTGTCTGGTCCAGTTTGCTTGGATCAGTTTCAATTACTGCGGCCTGAGGATGCAGACAAGCTGCTTGCAGGGGTGCGGCCGACAATGTGCTCTCTAGACCCTTGCCCTTCCTGGCTTATTAAAACTAGCCGGCAAGGTATGACCAGGTGGATCCAGGGAGTAGTGAATGCCTCTCTGAGGGATGGGGTGGTTCCACTAGCTCTGAAACAAGCTGTGGTGCGCCCCCTCCTGAAGAGGGCCTCCCTGGATCCAGAAGATCTGAACAACTATCGCCCGGTGGCAAGCATACCGTTTTTAGGCAAGATTCTGGAGAGGGCTGTCACTGCTCAACTACAGGCATGTTTGGATGAAGCTGATTATCTAGATCCATTTCAATCTGGCTTCAGACCCGGTTGTGGCACAGAAACCGTCTTGGTCGCCTTGGTTGATGACCTACTCCGGGAGAGAGACAAGGGGAATGCCACCCTGTTGGTTCTCCTGGACCTCTCAGCGGCTTTTGATACCATTGACCATGGTATCCTTCTGGACAGGTTACGGAGCTTAGGAGTTGGAGGCAGTGCTTGGCATTGGTTCCGCTCCTGTCTCTAAAACTGATCCCAGATAGTGGCTGTGGGGGATACGGTTTTGACACCCTGGAAACTCACTTGTGGGGTTCCTCAGGGGTCGATCTTATCTCCCATGCTCTTTAACATCTACATGAAGCCGCTGGGAGAGGTCATCAGGAGATTTGGAGTGAGGTGTCATCAATATGCAGATATTACCCAGCTCTATCTCTCTGTACCATCTGAATCAGGAGAGGCGGTGGAAGTGCTTGACAGGTGTCTGGAGGCGGTAATGGGCTGGATGAGGGCCAATAAATTGAAGCTGAATCCAGACAAGACAGAGGTGCTGTGTGTCACAGGGTCTCGGGTCTGGGTAGTTGGGAGATACCCTGTCCTCAATGGGGTGGTTATGCCTTGCATAATTTTGGGGTACTCCTGGACTCTGCGCTGACACTTGAAGCTCAGGTGGAGGCCGTGGCCAGGAGCTCCTACTCTCATCTATGGCTGGTACATCAATTTAAGCCTTTTCTGGATAGAGATGACCTGGCCACAGTTATCCATGCTCTGGTAACCTCTAGACTATTGCAATGCACTCTACATGGGGCTGCCCCTGAAGACGGTCCGGAAGTTGCAGCTAGTGCAAAACACAGCCGCCAGAGTGCTGACTGGAACAGCTAGCCGGACACATATCACGCCGGTTCTTAAAGAACTGCATTGGCTGCCAATTCGCTACCAGGCCCAATTCAAGGTGTTAACTCTGACTTATAAGGCCCTAAATGACTTGGGCCCCAAATATCTAAAGGAACGCCTTCTCTCATACCGACCTGCCCGTGCCTTGAGATCCGAAGACGAGGCCCTCCTGGTTGTCCCACCACCTTCGGTAGTGAGGAAGGTGGGCACCCGGGAAAGAGCATTTTCAGTGGTGGCCCCCAGACTGTGGAATGATCTCCCCCTTGAGGTGCGCCAGGCCCCTCCCTTGTTATCATTTAGGAAGGCTGTAAAAACATACCTTTTTGCCTTGGCCTTTGACTGAGGAGATACATTCTCCCCCCAGTTATAGTTCTTATGGATACGCTATGGAGCGCACGGCTTATATCAGAATTTTTAACCAAGTACCTTGTTTTAATTTGTATTGTGTTTTTAATTGTGTTTTTAATATGTTTTACTCTGTATTTTGTTCTTAATATGTTTTTAAATATGTTCTTTGATCCATTGTTACCCGCCCAGAGACCTTCGGGTATGGGGCGGGATAGAAATGGAACTTCCTCCTTGGGCCTCAGGATGCATGCTGTGTTGGCCACACATCAGGCATTGCCATCAGGTGCTAAACACGCCTTGCAGATAAATGGGGTCTCCGTAAAAATCCGGAACATGATGGACCGGATTGTATGAGATCTTGGAGATCCGGACCCCCTTAATCTGGATTATCTGCGGTAAGTCCGGAAATGACCCTGGTGATACAATAATACAGTTTGATTAATTTGAAAAGTCAATATGCTAATCCAAATGATCCCCAGTCTGCTGTTGCTGATTACTCAAAGCAGGAGAGCCTCTTTAGTACCCAATGTCTGTGTGTACATAGATAAGAACAATTCAGTTTCTATAGAGCTGTTTTAATATGCAAGAGCCCAAACACAGGCCCCACCCAGAGAGGGAGAATATAACACTATTACAATGCCACTATTGTGGGATTGCCTCATGTATCTGAGGCAAAATGACTCACTCACTCCCCCCCCAAATGTGTTAAATATGGTTGCTTTATAACCCATTGCTGGCCGTGTGTTTTCTAGCAATAGCAGCTTTTACTTACGTTCTTTTACTTACTGTGCATGTGTGGAGGCTAAAACAGGCATCCACACATGTGTGGAGGTGCTGCCATTGACATCTAGGCATTTGGAATGCCTGGATGCACATGACAGTAAAACATGCAAAACCACCACTGGCCACAACACTGTCTACCTAGGAAGAGATAAATATGGAGGAAGGATTTTCTGCATTATTGCCTTCTAGTGGGATATCTGGTCACCACCTGGAGCAAGGCCCATTTTGTGCTTTTCTCACCTTAACACCAGTGATCAGGCCTTCTACAATCAGAATATAAAAGTATGTAACTTGATTAGGGTATATCACACTTAATATCTAGCTTGGAATCAGACTTCAATAATCCATACAGTGGTATAATACCTAGAAGCCCACAAAATGGCATCAAATGATCTAAGTTTTTGCCTATAGCTGCTTTCATCAATCCAATCAATCCCTCCAAATGTTTTGAACTGGCTGGGCCTCATGGGAAATGAAAGTTCAAAACATCTGGAAACACCAGGTAAGGGCAATCTAGTGATCAGAGTAAGCATTCAGAAAAAAGAACTTGATCCAGTGGTTCTCATTGCTGCGAAGAGGTTAAATTTCAGCAGGTTTAGCTTATTGTGTAAGTCATTGAATGACTCTCCTAGGGAGCTTAACAAGATGCAGCTGATGAATTGGCCTCATCTGCACCGTTACTAAAGGCGCAGGAACCCTAATATCCATTTTAGTTGGCCATCTTAATACAATAGGATTTGCTTGAAGGATTTGCTTAAGCAATGTGTAAGTGGGGTACACTCAATGTTCCTTTGGTAAGATTCCTAAATGGTGCCTCATAAAGCTGTTAAACACGAGCAAGACAGCAACGTACCTTTTAGATGTACTCGGAAAGTAAAGTTCCAGGTGGAAAAAAGCATTGATGGTTTAGTCTTCCCTTTCTCCTCAAGAGCAGATAACTTCAGAAGAGTGACGAGAGAGACATTGAATGCGGAAACTACAGCCTTGTGCAACAGGCCAGGTGAAGAAGCATTGTGGGTGACAACTTTGCACATGAAGCTGAGTGCTTTGTGTTTGCTGCTTTTGTTCCCCTGGGACGGGCTCTCAACTCATCTCAAACAACTTGTTCGTGAGGAGATAGAAAACAGGAAACTTGATAGTGCTTTTTCACCTTCCTGCTGAGGAGAGGAGGGAGGGGAGAGGTTTTCTCCCTTGCGGGTCCACATTATAAGCTAACAGTAGGAACGCAAAAAACAGGCCTCACTGATGTTTAAAAACTCCTGCTTAAAATCCAGATTAAATTGCCCAGTGGGAACCCGCCTAAAGTGTAATTTACCCTAATCAAGATACATACTTTTATATTCTGATTGTAGAAGGCCTGATCACTGGTGTTAAAGTGAGCAAAACACAAAATAGGGCCTCCTCCAGTTGACCGGATATCCCACTACGAGGCAATCATGCAGGAAATCCTTCCTCCACACTTATCTCCTCCTAGGTAGACCGTGTCGTGGCCAGTGTTTTTACACCTTCTACTGTCATGTGCATGTAGGCATCCCAAATGCCTAGATGTAAATGCCAGCACCTCTGCACATGTGTGGATCCTGGAAGGTACCCAGCAGCCTGGTAGTTGAAGGCCACATCTCCACACAGCTTTCAAACTGGCTTGGGAACCCATTGATGTCTGCTTGACTCCATAGCATCTCATGCCGAAGGGGCGTGAGGGTGCATGAAGGGCCTTCAGTTCCTCTTTGGCAAAATCTTCAGTATGCTCTTAAGCTGCTTCTGGCTTACTGAACTGGGCCTTTGCTGTGTAATGTACAGGCCCTCTGAGTACAAGCATAAAGACTTCTACATGGAACCTTGGGGATGGCAGTGGGTTGTCAAACTCCTTTTCAAGGCTGCCTGAAGCCAGGAGAGACCTACGGTCTTGTGGTTAAAGCGTTGGATTTTTATCTGGTAGTCTCCTGGTTTGATTCCATACTCCTACATGATGAGGCCATCTTGGGCCTCTCTTTCTGGGCTCTCACCACCCCTCACACCTCACAGGGTGACTGTTGTGGGGAGAAGAGCAGAAGGCTTGTCAGCCATTTTGAGTCTCCTTAAGGATGAGAAAAGCGGGTATAAAAACAGACTCTTCTTTTTTGAAGCTTCATGTAGAAAGATATAATGTTTAGTAATTTGTGAATAGCTTGGGTGGCAGTGGTGCTATTTGCAAGGGTTCAGTGCCTGGCAGAGCCTTTAAAAAATGAAAGTCTTGTTGTGCTGGTCTGGACTGAATGGGGGCAAGTGCTTCTTTCCAGGAATTATTGGAGCTATTTCTGGCTGGTCTATCCAGGGCTTGACACACCATTGTCTCAACATACCACCCAGAAATAATGCCAACAGGGACTAGAAATCAACTGGCCACCATGCTGTTTTGATGAATGCAGTGCAACTTAAACTTTTGCAGGGCTTGGTGTTTTGCCAAACCCTGAGGAACTTGGCATCTCTGCACAGTATAATCTCACTCTAATAACAAATACTGGAAAGGAAACACTGGGTTACAACAAGCAAAAACAGATGCCTTTCCTTCATTACCACACAATGTGGTCAGTACACTGGGCATTTTTAGAGCACCAGCAGATAGCAGACACTAAAGTAAAGCAGAGGCCGTAAAGATTTCCTCACTCAGTGCCAAGTGCCTCAGAGTTTGAGATCGTCCAGAGATGTTTTGCTGACGATGCTACCTGTTTGTCTGCCTGCTTTCTCTGGAGCAACCCTGGGCTTAACAGCTGTGCGCGAACTCAGATGGGCAGTTCTTCTTTCTTACGTTCTTTGTCATTAAATTGGATTTTCATTAGAAGGGACCTCAAATGCGGGTGGGTCCATTTCAAACTTGTTATAGGCCCTGGTTAGACGAGTGCAAAACAGGTTGGCTGACTCATGAGTTCAAATTGAGATTGTACCAGTGCTGGTCAGACATGGATCAATATTGGCCATCCTGAGGGCATCCCCACCTTGGACCGCCTTGCTCCCACATTTCAGCAGAGATCAGCTCTCCACCCATGTTGCTACATCATATCTATCTTGTTTCCTATTGGATGCTGTTCATGTCACCAAAGGGAGGCATTTCCAATCAGATGTTGTTCACGTCACTCAAGGGAGGTGAGGGTGTGTGTTTGCAGTTCTTTTTAAAGCCTGCTCTCCCACCTCCATGCCCCCTTCCTTTTTTATAGGCATTTCTTCTCCTTGCAATTAATTTTTTTAAAAATAATAAAATAAATTTGTATAAAAATGCTAGAGAGAGGAATCATACCCATAAACTGAGGAGAGGGGCAGGTGGCTCATGAATTCTGCATGTGCCAAATGGCCAAAAGGAAATACTGGGTGCCACCTACCACATCACAGTTCTGACTCCTTTAGGCCATCCCCCCACTCAGAGTGAGGAAGCGGAAGATGGCTTTGAATTTCAGGCCAGTCTGAGTCCGTGTCAGTCCTGTAAAAACAGGACTACATTTTAGGATGGTCTAATAGGTATAGGCCAACTTGGAATACGGCTTAGAGAAAATTAATGTGAGTTACAGGGCCGGGGGGCCTACTCAGGTTGACCTAAAACTTGTGTATGACCATGGCCATAGGGAAGACCTCAGACCACTGTAGCATAGCAACCCTTGGGATGGATATCTTTCTGGGGCAAAGGCAGCTCCTTGTCTGCTGTGCCAAAAATCTTCCTCCCTATTGTTTCTCTGTTTGCACTCACAACTATTAACTTCAGCTGCAAGGTCCCCCCCCCCCAATTCAGGTCTGACTTGTCTGGCAGGTACAGTAGGTTAGGGCAATGTTTATGAGAAGTACCATTTCTTGTTTGCTTCCAATACTGGTACCCTTTGAATAATACTATTGGTAGGTTCCCACAGACCACTGTACAGTGCCAAACAATGTTTTTCAAGTAATTGCCACCATTTATGTATCTATTTATTTACATTTCTATTCTGTCCTGCACCCAAAGGTCTTAGGGCAGGTTACAATAAAACTAATATAATAAAATAGAATTAAAATTCAATTCCCCTTTAAAATCTAGTGGCGTACTACCACGAGGGCCTCTTCTGCAAATCTTGCCTGACAGGCTAGTCCGTATACAAGGTGGTGCTACTTTAGAGATTTGGATCTTAACTTTTTAGAGCTTTGTACATTAATATATAGCCTTCAATTAGCAAACATTAATGTTACTTTAGGCTTGGCATAATCTATATATGGGCAGGAGTGTACCCCTCATCAGCCTTGCTGCTGCGTTCTGTGCTCGTTGCAGCTTCCAAACAGTCTTCAAGAGCAGCCCATAGAGAGGGCCTATGGAAAACAGAGCACATGTTGCTCCTAGAGCCATAGGAGGGTGAAATGAAAGGGGTAAGTTTGACCAAAGCCCTTGAATGATAGCTCAGAGTGACTTTGCCAGTCAGCCTCAGACTCTGGCACACTAGAGATGTGCATGAATGGAGTTTTTTGCATTCAATTCGTATTGAATCAAACGTAAGAAAATTAGTATTTGCTTGAATAGATCCCCTTCAAATATGGTAGGATTCTATTCGATACACATGTATTCATACAAATTCATACGAATATCCGATACAAACACATACGTGTCCCATATGTATCCTGTAACACATCCACTCTGAAAGTGCCAAATCTGCCCTGAATCCACTTTGAATCTGCTCTCAATCCATGTCGAATGCATTCTGGATCACTTTCCCACCTCCCAAGGTTCACGGATGTTCTGAAACATTCATATGAATAGAAATGTCAATGTACGAATGTCATAACATTCGATTGATATATGAATGTCCTAATTCATATAAATATCGAATATTACAAATATTCAGGCACATCCCTATGGCACACAAATGTGGGATCATATACATGGGCTGATAACTGTCAGGGCTGCAGAAGGAATTGGAAAATATGACATCTATGTGTTAATTAATAGTAGGACCTGTCTGCTTCCTTCTTTTTAGATGGCCAATAATAGAACAATTAATTTAAACAGTTGAGATGACCAGCAATGTTCCACATTCTAGCCTATGACAGATGCTTCGTGATCTGTGTGTTTACAGGAGAACTCTGTTGCTGTCAAAAACAGGGGTCCCTGGAAGGAAGAAGATGACCGGTGTGACTCAGAGCAACTTATGCCTTCTATTGTCCTCTCTTTCACACACTCTCTTGGTGGCAGCAGAGTCTGCTACCCAGTCATCACTTGCTTGATGGGATGCTTTCAAACCTTGTGTGATCGTGAGACTAGCCAGATGAATAGCACAAGGGCCTGGCAATTCTAGGGCTTCATTCACACCTGAACTTTAATCCAGCTCCAGTCCACTTTCAGGGTGGAGTGATGCACTGGCAAACAAGCTGTTTGCTTCTTATTTTTGTCTTTATCTAATCCAGAAAACCCACTTTTCAGTAAGATAATGTGGAATGAAAATGGCGAGTCACTTTGGCTGATATGTTCTCTCACTCCGAAGGTGGACTTCCTTAACTTTATATCCTTCACTTTTATCTTCTTGCCTGTCCACCAAGGAGCAGCTCAAAGTAGCATATGTGGTTTTTTTAAAAAAATAATTTTGCTAAATTTGTTTATTTAACCTTGGTAGGATTAGCAATCTGATTCCTGTAGAATCCTGAGAAATCTCAGCAGGTGTCCTTTATCACTGAGCAACCTATTATTCCTTGCAACCTGTTGCATGAAGAGCTACACCTGCTGCAGTTTCCCCAGGCTTCTGCACTATCATGCAGAGGAACGGTCTTATCTGTTTCAGCAGTAGACCAGGAAATGCTCCAGCTCCTGAAGTTCTTTGTCACAAAACTCAAAGAGGCATCAGTCCAACCAAAACACCGGCAGGCATCCTCTTATGCCCCTTAGATGACCACACTTCCAAGGTGGAATAGTCTGGCATGTGTCGGCTGTCAGAAGGGTTTTGGTTGTTATTTTGCTAACTAAAGAAATATTGTGGTTTGAAATTTTCAGCAACAATAGTAGATCTTTCAACATATCCTGGAGAAATGTAGATAACGCTCCCTTCCCCAGACCTCTTGAGTGGCGATCACAAAACTGTCTGTCTTTAGCAGCAAATTGGGCTTACAGCCACAACACTTCTGTGCCTGGTTTTCGCATTGGGCCACTGTCACCCATTGAACCTTTGAGCTCTCAAGAAGGCTTAATATAAAGTTAAAGGGGATATGCATTGCTACTTTGGCAAGGAAGGTCACTATGCTGTCAGGTCCAGATCCTCCAAGGCAGGAGTAATGGACTACAAATTCCATTATTCTGGCCCACTGGATGGGTGGGTGGGTTTGTCTGGCTAGCCAAGCAGCCAGCCAGCCAGCCTCAGGGTGGGTAACACCATTTAAAATCAAACATATATTAAAAGTTCAAGCAATATCTATATTTTGTTCCAAAGTGTAGCATGATTGCAGCAGTAAAATTCACTTACTAAAAATCATCCATGCACATCTGAAAGATAAAGGGTCCCATTCAGGCCTAGAATAAGCAATCTGCAGGGTCTTATTTGAGGAGAGAACTTGGCAGTGCTCTTAGGGTCACTGGGAAATATTCAGGGGAAACTTTTCCTCTGCATTATGATCAGGCCCTGGTAACACAAGCTGTTTTATAAGTAAGCTAATAGAGATTTTATGTTCATAAACAGACCTGCATATGTGGTGTTCTTCCCTTTCAATTATAACTTTACTCTGCTGTGGAAGCTTTTTAAAATTACCTTTTGAGAAGACTGAACTGGCTTTCATTCGTTTTTGTGTGGCAAAAGTAACAAGGCAAAATGGAAGTAAATCTTGCAGAAGAGTGGCTAAGATTGTAGTCATGCACATGCATTAGATTCACCCATGACGAAACACACCAAAACATGAATTTGCATGTCAAATGTGCAGTATTCTCAAATGAATCTGCCTTTTTTTTT